>NW_023591415.1:0-300275 GCF_014843425.1 Jatropha curcas | reverse complement strand
ACCGAAGAGAAATAAAGGTTGGGGGAGTTTAAGGTGGATGGGAAGATCTGGGATTGAGTCCGCTTCTTGGACATGATGATCAAGGGTTTTGAGATTGCTTTTTACGGAGGGTGTCCCGGCATCGAGGTGGGTGGATGATATATATATGCCGGTTTTTTGGTTTAAGGGAGTGGTAACGCGGTTTTGTGGGTGTGTTTTTTTTCAGAAGGCGTCCCCAATGGTGGGAACAAGGAAGACAGTTTTGGGCCGGGCGGGGAGGTTTTGGTTGATTGGGTTCCCACAGAGAACAGGTTAGAGGAGTTTTGGCGGGGAAGAATGGAAGAGAGAGGGTTATTCAAAAAATGTGATTATCTTTCTAACGGTTCTAAGCGGGTCTGCAGTAGAATTTATTGAGAATTAATATTTTATTTGGGTAAAAATATGATAATTTTAACACCATTTGTGTCCGCATTATAAGATGTTCCCAAAAATAAAGGGAAAAAAAAATAGTCATTTTATTTTAAAGAAGACGAAAATCTATTAACTATGTGACACTTTGTTGTAAGAAACCTTCGTAAAGTTAGAAATTTCAGTTATATTGTTATTTTTAAGAAAGAAAAATATAATATGAAGTTGAGGTTAAATCAGGATAGAAGTCCCAAACAATAAAATATTTTTAATTACAGAAATTCTAACTCTTCAGGTTCAATCAAATTGGTAGGGTGCGACTCTCATTAAAATTTAGTTGTTTATATATTTTAGTTTCTTTCCAAAAAAAAAGTGTGATTGATAACATTACAAATTTTTTTTAATACTTTCAAGGCCTAATTAGTATTTATAAAAAAAAAAAAAAAAAGGAAAGGAAGCTACTTAGTAAACATTACAAGATTCGGTTTTTGACATTTTGTGACATAGTGAAAAGCATACCATTGTAACAACTCATGTCGAGACAATAAACTATAGTGAATAATAGTTATTCAGAGTTGAAGTTATTGCTTCTTTAGTACTGTTTCAAGGCTTTATATAATATATGTTTAGACTCTTTATTATTAATTAAAATGATTTTAAAAAAATAAAGATGAAAATATAAAAAAGAAAGGAGGATTATTTCTATGTTTCTATACCCTAAATCTTCCTCTCAATAATTAAAATAATAAAAAAAAACTTTTATTTTCTCTTTTCATTTTTCAATGAGAACTTTAGATTTGGAAATAACAAGTAAAATGATAGTAAATTTCAAGGCGACTTAAATTACTTTTAATGATAATGTATTGTTTGAGGGAAAAGAGGAAAAAGTTGCTACCTGAAAAATGATAATAGATATAAGTAAGATATCATAGAGTGTTCTAACATGTATAATAATAGATACATTATTGTAACTATACCTTTTGGGCCACACATCCAATGAGTCGTTTGGGTGTTAGTCATTGAAATATGAACACAAATGAGACAAAAGGCCCGCAAAAGCATAATAAGTTGAATTACAATGTTCTATTGAGCTATTGACCGAGTTCGCAGAAGATTCAAATAATAAACTTCAAAAAAAAAAAAAAAAAAAAAAAAAAGGGAAAGAAAAACTCAAAGTGTAAGAATTATTCCTTATCATAAAAAAAAAAAAAAAAAAAAAAAAAGGAAAAGAAAAATCAATGTAAAGAATTAATTCTTATCAATAGACTTGGAGACAAGATATTGGTACCACCACCAATAATAGCTAGGCTAAGCATAAATTCGATGGTGATTGGAGAACCATAATGGATGCAATTGCAAGACTTATGTGATATTTTGCTTTTTCTGTAAACTCAATTGGTCAAAAATATAAAAAATTTGATTGAGACATCCAGCGTTTCAGGATTTTTCATACCAAAAATAGATGAGTTTTTATGGCTAGGATCAACAGAATGCAGCACGTGGCTTTATTTAGTGGCTAAAAGCAATATTCTTTACTCCGTTTTGCCTGTCATTTCGAATTTTCTATCCCAATAATATACTATCACGTTGTGTGTGTATATATATAAAATATTTTTTTTTTTCAAAATTAGGAGGTGTAATCTTTTTTTACTATTAAGCATAAATATTTTTTTGTCTTTTTAATAAAATGTACTTTTCTGAAAATTGAATTTGTATTTTTATCAGAAGCTAGATTACTTGGTATCCTAACAAATATCTTATTGATTATATAACAGGTTTTTAATATAATATAATAAAGTTCAAAAACCAAAATGCAACAATATAATTTGATGAAAATAAATTTTATATCTTGAAATTGTGAAAATTTTAAAAGAAAGAAAGAAATTTATCGATTAATTGCTCTTAAATTTGTTTTTTTTTTTTTTTTGAAAACATTTGTTCTTATATTTGTTAAAAAAAACAAAAAGACAAATTAGATGCTTCAATTTTGAGTTTAATTTTGTTAGAATAATGTTGGATTTTTTACCTTTTAGTATTTTTATAAAGAGCCTCTTTTTAACATCAGAGCAATTAATTTATTAATATAACACACTGTATTTAATTTTCTGTGGACCCAACAACAATGCAATAATTTTTTTTAATCACCCAATTGTGAGGATGTCCTTGTCTAGGAAAAATCGTCTAGTCAGCTGTTTTTTTTCAAGTGGGTATGCAAGATTTAAGGGTTCTTGTTTTTTTTTTTTTTTTTTTTTTTTTTTTTTTTTTTTTTTTTTTTTTTTTTTTAAGGGTTTCTTGTTTTTTTTTTTTTTTTTTTTTTTTTTTTTTTTGTTATTTTTTTTTTTTTTTTTTTTTTTTTTTTTTTTTTTGTTATTCTTCTATTTTTAGTACTACTCCATAAAATATAATTTCTTATTTAAGGCAGTGTCGAAAAAAAATTCTGAAAGATAATTAATTAAACCTCTTTCTTATTACTTCTTATGAACCTATTATAAATACAATGTTGAGGAAATAAAATCATTAATAGCAAGAATTACTATGTACATTGTATATTTGGGGCTCACACCATTATTTTGTTTTTCAAAGATTTTGTTGAACCTTTTGCTCTCCTTACATAATATAAAAGAATTTTAAAAAATAAAAGAATTATAAACAGATACTATCAATTTAGTAATATGGCAACCTCAGTTAAAATTAATTCAAAATTAAAAAAATAAATAATATATAGAAGAAGATTAAGAACCCAAGTATAAATGATATATTAGGAAAAACTGCTTAAGCAACCGATCAATTTGTACAAATTTGATTTTTTTTTTTATACGCATAAGCGAACAACTAAAAGTCCTCAACTTATTACTTGCACTTGATATCCTTCCCTCCCTTTCAAGAACAGCTATAGCATTCTATCATACATCATGCAGGTGATTAATTCCTAGAAACAACTCAATTATTTTCTTTATGTATTTTGTATCACATGGAAAAAAAAAAAAAAATTTCTTGAGAAAGTGACAGAAATTTTGATCAAACATTCATAGTTGGTGAATGTTGATTATTTGGTGTGCTTTCACTAGTAGGCTCTACCCTTCTCATCATAAATGAAGGTTTAAGTGATGGATCATCTTCGTCGTCGTAAATATAAGCAAATCCTCCATGCCTAGTCAAGTCCATGCCTGCCATCTCATCTCCACTTGAGATCCTCAACAACCGCAACTTGTTAAGCCCGTAAAATAGTGGGCCCATTGTCACCGTTACCCATCCCGATATCACTAAGATCTGAATGATCTGAGCGGCTAACAGCTTTCCGCCACCACCCATCAGCAATCCATATGGTCGCCCTAGCTTGTTAGGGTATACCTCATTGACATATTTCTTGGTGGCAAACAACCCTGTAAATAGTAGGCCCCATGCCCCGCAGCCGCCGTGTAATTGGGCGGCTTCTAGTGGATCATCGTACTTAAACTTCTCTGCGAGCTTATTACACCCAATTAAAACCCAAGATGCTACAAAGCCACATACGATTGCTGCCCATGGTTCTACCACTGAACACCCGGAGGTGATTGCAGCAAAAATTTCTTGGTGGCAAACAACCCTGTAAATAGTAGGCCCCATGCCCCGCAGCCGCCGTGTAATTGGGCGGCTTCTAGTGGATCATCGTACTTAAACTTCTCTGCGAGCTTATTACACCCAATTAAAACCCAAGATGCTACAAAGCCACATACGATTGCTGCCCATGGTTCTACCACTGAACACCCGGAGGTGATTGCAGCAAAACCCCCTAATAAACCATTACAAACGTCAATTACATTCCAATGACCAACTAATAATCTTTTGCTAAATAATGTTGTAAGTGCAGCTGTGCATCCAGCCAATGTGGTAGTGACAGCTGTCCTTCCTACAGCACTCCATTGACCATAATACCCTTCATTTTCCCCATAACTTTTCAAGATTGTTAAAAATGAACCCGGGTTGAACCCGTACCAACCGAACCATAAGAGGAACGAACCGAGCACGACTAACGAAGCACTGTGGCCACGTAAGGCGACGGATCGACCAGACCGGTCGAACCTGCCTATGCGTGGACCTTCAATAAGAGCACCCCATAAGCCAGCTATACCACCAACCATATGAACCACACCTGAACCAGCAAAGTCAATTGCACCGGACCCGAATAGAAGATTGTTATCAGATTTGGACGCACTGGCCCAACCATCAGCAGACCAAACCCAATGAGAAACTATTGGGTAAACAAAACCAGTTAAAAAAGATGAGTATATCAAGTAAGCAACAAACTGGGTTCTTTCTGCAATAGAGCCACTAGTAATACCAGCAGCAGCTATGGCAAAAGCCCATTGATAAAGAAAGAAGCTGTAGTCACCCAAAGGAGAAGGGAAATCATTTAGACCAAAGAAATGGCGACCGATGAAACCATTACTAGGAGTTCCAAAAGCAAAAGCATAGCCAAAGAGATAGTAAGAGAGACCACCAGCAGCAGCATCAAGGACATTAGTTAGCATTATATTCATGGTGTTCTTTGCCCTAACAGAGCCTGCACAGAGCATCGCAAAACCCAGTTGCATGGCAAAGACTAGGTAGGCAGAGAAGAGGAGATAGGTATTGTTAACTGCATAGGATGTGTCTGAAAGCTGGTTGGATATGGTGGTGAACTTGGAGCAGAGGTAAGCAGCGGCGGCAGTGGAGTTTGTGGTGGTGGAGAGGAGAGGGGCTAGCTCTGAGGCTGAGCAGGTAAAAGAATCCATGGTGGAGAATAAAAAGAGATAAATGGCTATGGAAAAGAGAAGACTTTGGTGTTGATGTATATATAGAAGGAAAAAAGAGAGTAAGACGAAGACAAATATATTTAATCATTTTTAAATTTTTGTTTCTTTCTATCATCATTAAATTTTATTCTAAAAGAATTAACATAGTAGTAAATAAAGTTAAATACAAACATGTATGCATATCCACATACGTACATGTGTATATATATACGTATAAATTGATGCAGAAATGTGCAAAGTCAATGGGTCAATGAGTGTGTGCGACTGTGTAATGTAAAGTGGCCTAGATTTGCAGAAGAAAATGAAGAAGAAGATGGGCATGTGATCAATGTTCTGCTATGAAATTGGAGAAAACAAACAAATGAACTGCACACCGTCACCATAAAAAGGATGGTCCCATTTCGAAGGTAGAGATCAATAGAGCTAATAGACAATAAGAATATATTGGAAATACAGAAAACGAAAAATATTTAATTACTGGTGATTTCTATCCACACAATCAAAAACATGCCATAAAGAAATAAAATTGAAGGTTTAGGAATCTTCTGCAGAATGCCTAATCTCATCGTCTTAACCAGATATATATATAACTGAAATTCTTAAAAAGTAAAGTGATTCCTATTTTGTTAGAGTTGAAATTGTAGTAAATATTTATATTATAAAAATATAAAATAATCACTCAATCATTAAACTATTTATTTAATTGTTTATTATCTAAAAACCATTGTTATATGCTCGATGAAAATTAATTAATTATACATCAATAGGTTTAAGTTGACATCATTAATTTTTGGGGGAAAAAATCTCTCTCTATATATAAATTGATTGACATATATATAAACCCAACTCCAAATTATATTCATCTCAGCAAATATACTGTCATACCTCGTTGCTTGCATAATTTTTCATTAGAATAGTTAACCACTTGCAATTATTGATCAATTATAATGCTAATATATATAAAAATAATGATGCATATGATGGAAACATCTAACAATATATATATTTTTTAATTGGTCCCCATCTCCTAAAAGTCTTCCACCCTGCACGAATGGTAGTTATATAATACAAGCTGGCTAAGATTAGATGAGTAATTAGCCTATTTCTTATACTTAATTTGAAACTAATGACATCATGGACAAGCAACACCAATTCACCAGGAGGAATTATTAGTCATAACTCAGAAACCCTCTCTGTTTTGTTTAAAGACCATGTGACCACAGTAAAATATCAAGGATTTATAACTTTCTCGGAAATCAAACATAGAAATAAGGATAAAATTTGACTAGATGCAATGAATCTCTATGAATGAATATTCAAACTCTATGTAATGACTATAATAATCTATATTACCAATAATTTTCACTTGTAATTAAAGGATTTCAAATAGGTAGTTGATAACTTATATGATAAAGTATCAAGCTTTACCAGACTTGTTCACTTCACAGATCCAAAAGACTAACTGTATGTAATTAAAATATACATGCACACGTATATATGGAAACATTTACTGATAAAGTTGTTGTAATTATATAACTTGTGAAGCAGCGAGTCGTTCAAGATAGAGATGATGCAGTTTTTGATTTCTTAAGTTAAGTTCTTGATTGATTTTATCATATAAAAGATCTGTTAGGAATAAAATAGAAGTTTGACTGATTATAGAATTTCTTAGCATAGTCTTTAACCAGCATCTAGTGGTAGATTCTGAATGCAAGATTCCATTTTTCGAATTCAGATGAAAACAACTTTAATATTTGGCTAGATTGTTATAGCTCAGTGATTGAGTGTTTCCCTTGAAGTGCGGGAGTTCAGGAGTTCAAATCTTCTTTTAAAAATTCTAAATCTATTAAAAAAAATGTTTACATGAAATAGAGGTCATTTGGACATTGAAATATATGGAACTAATGAAGGGAGGGATCATAAAATTAAAGAAATCACAAGCATAGCTTGAAACCATATTCTCCCATTTACTAAACATATCTTCCTGAAGATCATATGTAACATAACAAATGCTCCTACTTGCATATCTCAAATGGATGTTCAATCAAAATTTTGTATAGAAAAACAAATAATACAAGACAAATGATACATGACTAATTGAAAACAGATGATGCAACCTATGGCAATTATATTGATACAAGAGTAAAAAATAAGCAAAGGACATGACCTCTCAGTGAAGTTGGAGGCATCCAAGATATAAAATTCATATAACTGACCTCCCTTAATTATATATTGTTTTGTAAATGAAACAATAGTAGCAATAAGCAACCATAATCACATAATGTATTAAATTTTTTTAAAAAAAGGATCTTACCTCAAGGAAGGTTATGCATCATCACATAGTGACAGCACAAATTATATCATATATCTCTAAATAGATGAGCTTCTCATGGGTTGAGGAATCTGAGTGTTAAATTTAATAAAAAAAATTCATAGAGTCTTAAGAATCTGTGAGTAGCCAAGTTGCCGAAGAGTATTTTAATCTGCAAATCATGCTCTGAAATAAGGGAGATTCAAATTATAATCTGGTTAATTTAAACGAAGATGCCTTACCTGTAATCAAGTTAATTCATCGTCAGATTGGGACAGCAGTATTTAGTAGTAAAACTTCTGACAGAATGCCTCTTCACAAGCTGAAGAATATTAATTACTAAAAAAAGCACGTAAACTCCAAGGTTTTGATGTCACTACAGCTTCTCATTCGTCTCTGTCGCTGCATCAGAAACAATCTTCAAAAGTAGGTAAACTCAGAATAAAAGAATGGTAGGTTAACTAACATGAATATAATCTATTCCTTTCTGCTTAAAATGAAATCATAAGAATCTCAAATATAATCTTTACATATTTCCATTATTGCAAAGAAATCATCAACCACGTTCCTGGTTGTATTATTACTGCACAATGCAATCTAAGCATTAGCTAGCTACTAGCTGCATCTCCCTGCATGATAATTCTATAGGTACCTCGCACCTCTAAAATATGCATACAACAACAAAATAATTAGAATAGTTTAACCATTTATCATCTTCAACCCTTCCATTTATATATATCAAAGCCCTGAACTCCAGCAGGCGCATCTATGCAACAATCTAGCATATCAAACCACATACTTTGTTCTATCAAAAATTATGTTGTCAATAATACTACTCTTCAAATAATTCACATTGATTTCTGTGCCACTTTCCACTAAAGGATAAAATTGGTAACTAACAAAAATACTCCATTTGATAGACTTTTATTAATCTTGGTGTTGGAATGGCAAAGTCAAACTGGAGTATTATTATGGGACAAAGGAGTAATATTTTATCAATAGATAAGTCATAAAGGTCCTAAATCCTAAAAATTTGTGTCAATGTCACTCTGGATTGAAGGTTTGTTCCAAGACAAGATAAATTCCAGCTGAAAATCGCGTACCAAAGATCATACTAATATAAGTACCTTTTCATGCCAAATGACTGTACATATTACAATTATAATTCAGTGTCATACATGAATGGTTTTGTCCCCGTCAAATAACAAAATAAAAGCTACATATACACAACTATAACTTAACTACCGCCTTCTATTGTACAGTTTTTGAAGGCATCCCAACCCAAAACCAGAAAGTGGAGATTACACAATTACGATTTCATAATTTTGTACTTCCATGCTTTCTTGGGTCATTTCCAGACACAAATATACCAGATCCTTCAGGCCATAAGGTGTTATATGACGAAATGATGAGAAGAACCTGTATAACTAAAAGATCGTCAATACTGAACCTAGTGTGCATTGCAGAGGCTCACTTTTCCTCTGACTTGAGTTCTCTTCCAAGCAAAAATAGTCCAACAGAGGTAGAAGCGGACAAAAGTGCTGAACAATAAAAGAGCACAAGTAGAGCTCCTCTTAAAGACTGCATCCAGAAAAGTGTGGTAACTGATTAAGAACTTTAAGGGCAATGAAGGGCAATAAAAATCGAATACAGAATTTTGCAAGAACCTTCGCCAGCAGTAAAGCATTGTCATTTGCATACTGCAATGAACTCTCAGGTATGCTTTGAATGCCCTGACCTAGTTCCCATGAAAGAATCCTATATTTCAGAATGATGTTTAAA
Organism: Jatropha curcas; assembly: GCF_014843425.1. The sequence goes on along the minus strand of NW_023591415.1, from coordinate 291,020 downwards.
CATATCAGTCATTTTGTTACAAGATAAAATTTGAAATAAAACTTAAAGGTTAAAATGGAATATTTTTACCCAAAAGCAACTGCAATGGCAGCTCCAATGTTGGCTTTCTCAGCTGTGACTGCAACCTGAAGTTCTCCAAACTGCACACAGGATTGAAATTGTCATTAGTTTTATATTAAACGTACCTCCTTTAGATAATGCCCAACAAAGATGGTTTATTATCTACCTTGAAGACTCTTGTTTCTTTCTTTGGTTCTTCATCTGTTGTTGTTGGTATTGGATTTGCAGACAGAAGTTTCCCAGTTCTAATCATTGCTTGTGCTACCTATAAAGGTTCAGTATGAGAAAAGAACTTGTCCACTAATCATAGCATAGTAACTCCTAAATCTTAAATTATGGATAATAAAAGTGAGCATGGCATATCCCTAATTTGTCTTTGTAGCACCTAATAGGAAGTAAAAGATAATTATTTGTTTGAGGAAAGAGGCTGCAGAGAGAGCAAACAAGATTAAGCTTGGCTATTAAGTAGCCTGCAGGCTAAAACAAAATTGAAAACAGAATAAATTTAACAATCTAAAAGCACTTGCCAAAAGCATGTGACCCTTTCCAAGGAGTTATTTCGAATATTTTTTCTGATGTTCTATCCGAACCATAGGAAGTGGACACCTTCACCAGCAATACATATGTCAAGCAAAAAATCATAGTTATCACAATAAGTGGAGTGCAACAGTAAAATAACAGCTAGTTATAAAGTATCAATAAGTCTGAATAGTTTATGGTATTTGGATGGACATCTTGGTATCATCTAATCAGTAATAACATAGGGGCTGCAAGTTCATTGGTTTAAAATTTAAAGAAACGTTTAGGACGCCGCTCAAAAACTGATGCAAGTTAAGACTATATACACAAGCACTATTAATATTGCTACGGTGAATTATTTGATCCCAAGTAGCAATTTATAATTCCAAGTATTATTTCTCTTTCTAAAGAACACGTTATAGGCATTTCTAAAGAAAGCACCATTCCACCTTTCAAATTACAGAAGTTACCTTCTGCATTTCGCCCTGACCATACTGTCCCATTGATTGGAACCTCCTTCCAGCAGATACCAAACGCTTGCCAAATGCTAAATAGGAAAAAGATAAAATTAGCTACAGAACAAAATCTTTAGCATGTATCTAACATCGATTGTGTAAACATCTATTCTTGCCTGCCTTAGCCTTGCTTGTTAAATTACTCTCCAACATAGGGAGCTTGCTAGCTAAATCACGGGAAGTTGATGTGTCAGCCAATTCCCATGCTCGGGAGAGGTTTAACAGGAGCTCTCCCAGCTCTTGACCACACTGAAAGCAAAACCATAGCTATCAGTCCCTTAGTGGTTTCAAACACAAAATGCTTTTATAATTCGTTCTGGACCACAAATGTTAATCAAAATCTAACAACACTTTATTCCAGTTACCAATCACAACCAACCTCATCAATAACTGGTCCATTTGAAAGATCAAAAGCAGCATCATTTAACTACACAAAATATTCAAAAAGGAAAAGGAATTCTCTCAATTCATGAACACAATGAAAAAATAATTAAAAAAAAGCTAAATTTAACATTAATTCACTCACATCAAGTCGAAGATCACGAGGTAATTGTTTAAAATAATCCGATGGAAGATCAAAACTATCCTACAGTTCATAAAACGAGTTCAATTAACAATGCAGATATATATAAATACAATCATTAACAGGTCTATGCAGCGGCGATTACAGTGAGCTGCTGGAGAAGAGATTGAGAGGATTCGTCAAGAGACTGAGAAGAGTCTGATGATTCCGTGAGAGCAAGCAGTGGAACTGTTAGGCGCTTCGACTGGAGTACTTTTCTGGTTTTGACAGAGATTAAAGAGGGATGATGGCCTGAGTTTTGCGGAAGTGAATGGTTTAGAGAGGAAGAGAGTACGGGAAGACGTTGGAGGAGAAGAAGAGATGTCATTTCTTTTTTCTGCAACTGCAATTTTCATTTTTGGTGGTTTTGACGGTTATTGAATTTTATTTGGATTTTGGATATGGTATGGTTGGGCCCACAAAAGAAAATCATTAGTCTTTTCTTGGAAAATTGTATTTTTATTTTTCATTTTTGTAATAGAAATAATATGTTTCATTTATCAACCCGATAATATTATTTAGTCCCTTCATTTCAAGTATATTTTTAATACCTTTTGTGGGTGAAAATTAAATATGAAAGAAAAAAAGAGGTTGGGCCAAATTTGTTTTGGGCTTTAAACAACAATGTATAATGAAGACTCTTATTCTGGCCTGCTTCCAAGTAACAATTTTTAATAGCTAAGGGATGGGAATGAGATCATAAACACGAGCAGTAGAAGAAGGAAAACAAGAAGAAAGGAGAAAGGGTTTGGAGTTCGGTGCTTGGTGCTTTACAAATTTGTGAAATTATTTTGTGATTTAGGTATTTTTAGTGCAAGAAATATCTCTCGTTTCATATGCTGCTCTGTTTATTCTTGAACAATTTTGTTTTTATTATAATAATTCATTCGTCTCCAAGTTTAAAATTTACAATTTTCATGTTTTATAGCTTCTATATTGGAAGATAAATAAACTAATAAATTGAAATTTATTATCTTCTTTGGCTGTGTCATCTTCAATTGTATTTTCTTTCTGGAGCCAGGAAAATTAATTGGTAACAGATTTTTTGGGCATTTGACTGTGACTGTGTATGGCTTCGTCAACTATTTCTACTAGTGTATTAAGAATTCATTTTTCACTACTATTTTGGAAAATGTCAGTTGATCTTTTCTGGGTTTTCCAAATCATTTGTTTGGAATCAAAATACGAGTTTAGATTTTTCCATTCAATTGGTTTGTGTCAATAGATTGATTTTGGCTTTTTAGATATTATTGCTGATTTTCTTCTGTTTAATCTATCTTTCTTTTTTCAGCATGTCTGGAGAAGAGGAAGAAAACGCTTCTGAGCTCAAAATTGGAGATGGTGAGGACATATATATACGTTTTAATTTTTGAAGGGAAGAACATGAAAGGGAAATAGGAATTTAACAATAAGGAAGCATTGTGAATGAGATTGAGATGTTGTGTATGGGACTAACTGATAATAGGGTAATTTCAAAGGAGTAATTATGTATTGCAGTTACATATAAAATAAATAAATTATGCACATTAAATTGTTAAATCATTTATACAGGCATTGTTAAATAAGATTAAATGTTTCTATACACTAGTAGGATCCTCAAAGTGAAACTGGAATAACAATTGAACCAACTGTGATTGATATGTAAAAAATTAATTGAACGTTGAATATCAGACAAAATAGATAATCACTTCAAGCTAAATTAATCGAAATTTTTTATTTTGCACTATGTACTCATCATCACAACCTTGGAAAAAGCAAAGCTTTACGAGTTATAGGTGTTTTGTGCCATTATGAGAAAGTTATTTTTGGTTTTTGAGTATTGAGCTTTTGATTTTAGTTCAATTTGTTTGGGTTGATTACTTGAGGTGCTGTTTTGACACTCCTATGATGATGGATTTTGCCCTCCTTTTCCCAGAGTTTTTGAAGGCCAAGTGCTTGATGAACTGTGAAGTAGCATTAATTCTTGAACATAAATATGAACAGCTTCAGCAGATGTCAGACGATCCAATGAACCAAGTCTCTCAGTAAGTAAAAGATGGCTTATTCACTGGTGCAGTTTTCAGGGTATTATTTATACATTCAGAAAATTGGCTCAAGTCTACCTAATGGATTAGGCTTGCTAACAGAAAACAGTTGCAGAGTTGCATTTTCAAGCTTACAACTGTGGTTGTCTTAATGATACCATCTCTATACTACTGGCTTGCGTTACTCAACATTATTTTTCTTGCCAAATGAGGTGAAAATTGTGTTCTTTTTTCAGGGTATTTGAGAAGTCCCTGCAGTACGTGAAGCGCTTCAGCCGATATAAAAATCCTGATGCTGTCAGACAAGTTCGAGAGTATCCATGAACTTTGTTGAAATGATAACAGATCCCTAACAAATCTAACTAGGTCATTTTGTTTATGCTTTGTTAGAAATGATCTTTCTTCATATCATGCATCTGTTATGTCTTACCTAATGTACTAAATTGACTTTGCATGAGAAAAACGGTGTTAATGACCAAAGTTTTTGATAAAAAGCGAGCCTGTCTTTTAGTTTTCTTGTTTTGTTCGGTTCCCTTTGTTAGTTATCATATGAATATTAATAAAATGTGAAACTTAACCAATTCACAGAATTCTTAGCCGATACCAATTGGCTGAATTTGAGGTAAAGTGTAACCCTCTAACAGAAATTGGGAAGTTTGATCTGAAAGTTATAAACTATTAATCTTTGCTAAATATTGTGCAGCTATGTGTTCTTGGCAATCTTTGCCCTGAAACTGTGGAGGAAGCTATTGCTATGGTTCCTTCTATCAAGGTATACTTGATAAAAATCCTGGCCTCCTGAGCCTGTTGTTTAGCTTGATTCTGTGGTTTTAATAGAATAGATATTTCTGGGCACAAATAATATATGTCACAAGATGCATGCATCTTGTTTAGTTGCTAGCATGGCAAATAAGTGAAGCCCAACCGCACCATTATCTCTGCTATAATGGCTTCATATTACAAAAGGATAAAATCATCTCTCTACTTTTGGGATCTCCATATTAGCTATTTATTTACCATGTCATTTCTTGCAATGCTTATTAATGGAATGTGTTTGTTATGCAGACAAAAGGACGGGCTCATGATGATGAGGCAATTGAAAAAATGCTGAATGATCTGTCATTGATCAAGAAATTTGAATAGCAGCTACAATATCTTATTTTGATGGGAATTCATGATGCGTTCATGGAGAGATGTTTAACAGCATCTAAATCTAAAAATCAAGCATACCAAATGATTCGTACATCCATTGGTATGACTATGGAATCATGTATGAATTATAAGTTCTGATACTATTGCAGAAAGAAAATGATATTAGTTAGTAATTTTAGAAATGTGCTGAGGTTGTATTTATTTCTTTTTGTATTTTCTTTATCGTTGTTTTATGATGTATGATAATAACAGAGTCGATTTCGATTGCATCAGATATTTTCACAAATGCTGTTCACCAATGTTAAATAATCAGGCTAGGGTTTGTTTAAATGTCATGTCGTAGAGCTATTAATGACGAGTTGTTTAAACAAGAAGTTTGCCCCAAGGCTGAAGATAAAAAACAAGCATTGTTTGATGAGTCCTTAGCTGTCACCCCGTAGGCCAAGCATTTTTTAGCAACAGAAAAACCATAAAATGACCAATCTAATCTTAAAACCATTTTCTGCGAGATTGAAATTTGGACTGATCTTCCTGATTTCAGACCATTTCAAGACCGGAATTCGCAAGCAAGTTTCAATCCTAGCTTCTTTTGGTCTGATTACGACTAAATTGTAAAATCTGAACATTTGAGGATGTTTACTCTGCAATTCCACAAACATACAGTTGATTTAACAGTGAATCCGCTGTATTAATAACAAAAGTACATGAAATGAAACAAATGAACTAAATTAGGAATCATTAGTTAATTGCTCTGTTTATAACTCTAGTTCACTACTATCATACTAAGAGAACACTAAAAGAGAGGAAATCACACAACCTATGGTTGACATGGCATTTGGAATTAGTCCCAAGTACAAGGTGCAACAATGGCAACAACCAAAGTCAAATCTCAAATCAATTATAAAGAGTAATATATAATCCCCTAACTAATACGGAACTCGAGGTGCACTTCCTCTGTAAAATTTCAGGAAGAAGCACATTTGAGAATTTCTTTTTGCATAATTTTGTTTTTAGGTAATGTTAACTTCCAACTTTCGCGACCTTTCTTTGCTCAATTTGGCCAGTCAATGGGCATTGCATCTCTGTCCAGCTAATGGGAACCATTGTGGCACCTACAGCAAACACCAAAAAAACAAACAAATTCATCTGTTATACAAAGCAGATAATGTGCTAGAGAATGTTTCAAGCCAAAATAACCCACCGAAAAAACTGTTATAACATTTAAAAAAGCACGGCCAATGCAGACTTGGTTCTCTTCCTTAACCACTATGACAGTTGCAGAATCAGAGAATTTTCCCCTTTTAGAAGCATTGGGTCTAGGTGTTGAATGTCTATATAATAATAGATACAATTTTTTACTAGATAGTAGTTTTTTCTTCTGTTTTCTTCATATTATATAATTTTTAAAAAAATTGAAATGAAGCAAAAACCTACAAAATCAACACATTTTAAAGATTACACATTATCAACGATTCCTTTTTCATACAAATAAGTATAATTTGCATTTTATTCAAACAAGTAACTAGTACTGTTGAAATAATCCTAAATCTGTGAGTAGAATTTCAGAAAAAAATTTAGGACTTCCAAGTTGAAGAACCAACATAAAAATCAAAAATTGAAGACTGACAAGACTCTGAAACCCATTTTGAGTCTTTTCTTTACCAATTTCAATATGGAAATTATTCAGTACAGAGTCTTGTAGAGTTTAAAAAAAAAAAAAAAATACAAAAAAGTAAAACCCAAGTTAGAACAAACAAGTTTACCTGCTGTGCTATCTGCAGATACAACACCTAACTCATTCTTTGCAGTAGAAAGATAATAAGCCCGTGCATCCCCAATAGACAACTGGTTAGGGCATTGTGTCAAGAAAATTCAGTAATAACTTAACTTTAAATGTTGAGGCAAATAACAAACTGATGTACTTTCAAATAAGCATGCATTCAAGAACAATCATAAAAAGTGCGCTCAAATTCACGACTTTACATGAGTTTATCATCAATTAGCTTTCAAAGTGATCACATCTAATACTGCCATTAGTATAAATGCATTGATACATATCTCAAAACAATATAAAAAACTACAAGAACAAAGGATACCACTAGAGCTTTGACAATGTCGCCAGGGCGAAATGATAAATGCATATCCACTTTGTCAATCTCAGTTGCCCTTACATCTTGTTGCCTGTTAAAGTAAAGACTTTAAGTTACACACAATCAATTTCCTAAAATATGCCTGCCATGCTAACACTGACGAAGTGGCTGTTAGGTGAAAAAGAAGACTGGATGATGCAATCATTCTACTCTCTAAAGAGAATGAAGATTGCTAAAAGATCTGCAGTTTAAATTGCAGTTTTTATTTGCAAAATTTGCTAACTACACATGAATGAGATAGTGCTTCATTTAAGAGACAAAACTAAATTAGTACCTAATAATGCCAGTGAACTTTTCTCGTACAGACTTGGAACCAACACACATAATATCAGCTGAAGCCATTTTAGCCATCACTTTAGTAACCTATCCAAATCAAAAGACCAAAATAAGATCTACTTATTTCTAAACAAACCTCATAAACAATAAAAGAGCAGCAGCTTTCATACAAGGCAGATGAATTTCATTGAAGCAATTAAACATCAGGACCAAGGATGTAGAATATTAAAAGCGGAAAAAAAAAAAAAATCAAACCACATAGAAGATGCTGAACAGTCAAAAGAAAGGTAGAAACTCAGATATATAGTTATTTTAAGATGACAATAACGGATATGTCCACTGCAAGCCAAAACAGAAATGAGACTCAAATAGGTCAATGAAGAAATAGAAGAGCAAAAATATAATAAAAGCCAAATACAAAAGCCCCAAAAGACTAGCCAGATAACCAGTTTAGATGCCAAAGAAAAATAATATAAAAGAGTAACGGAAAAAAAAAAAACGATCAATGAGAAACTCACTCGGGCAAGAACAACAGAACCAGGCTCTGGAACAGCACCGTGAGCCTTGTGTCCAACTACTTCCACAGTTGGTCTCTGAAATGATAAGAATCATCATTACAATAATAAGGCAAAACACACCCAGACATACAAGATATGCACTTGAGCAAAATTAAAAGTATAAAGTTCAAAAACTTGCGAATCTGTGTCTGCTTCCACATCAGCTAAATGTGCCATAAAACAGAGTATCCAACATTAACCCTTGCATCAATCTATACAGCCCTCCAGAAAAACCAGTTAAGTGCATTATCACATTCAGAACAATAAGGCAAGGTCAAGGCACAAACTTTGCTTCCATTTCATTAAATTATTGATGAAATAACTAGCCCAGTTCAACTTCTCAACATCCCAAATACGAACTTTGCTTTATTTCTACATTTCTAGATGTCCTAAGCAATGAACAAATAACCAAAACCCTAAATCTTTTCTTAATAATTACAAATTTTTTCCTTCCCGACTTTTCTCTTTCCCACGCCAATCAAAATAATTCAATTTCTCATCTCTCTATTGCATTATGTAAAAGAGCAACTGAAATAAACCCTAAGAAAAGCCCTAGAACCTGTTCGGGAGAGTCGGGGGAAGGTGATAGACTGCGGCGGAAACCAGTAAGGGAAGAATAGACATACAGGATGTCAGTGTTGCGATAAGGTGCCACGTAAGCACCTTTGCCTGGTTTGAGTTCACTTGCTTTACCTAACACCTCTCCTGGTGTTACCATCTCTTCTTTCTCTCCTTGCATTCCTTTCCCGTATTCCATCTCTCTCTGTTTCTGGGTTTCTCCTAAGATAGGCGCTGCAGTTGCCATCAAAGTTGTCTAAAATTCTCGTAAAGAAAGATAAAAAAAAAAGAAAAAGAAAAGGACCAGTAAATTTCCAAGGAAAATTACTATTACATCCCTTCTAAATCACTTGTTTAAAAATATACTACTTGTAACCCCTGATGTTTGATTTCGTCGACTATTTAATCCCTCAGTAAGTTGACTGGATTTTTTTACACGCCAATCAAAATAACTTCAATTCTCATCTCTTATTGCAATTAATGTAAAAGGAGCAACGAAAATTAAACCTAAGAAAAGCCCTAGAACCTGTTCGGGAGAGTCGGGGAAAGGTGATTTAGACTGCGGCGGAAACAAGTCAGGAAGAATAGACATAACAGGATGTCAGGTGTTGCGGATAAGGTGCACGTAAGCACCCTTTGCCTGGTTTGATTCACTTGCTTTACCTAACACCTCTCCTGGTGTTACCATCTCTTCTTTCTCTCCTTGCATTCCTTTCCCGTATCCATCTCTCTCATGTTTTCTGGGGTTTTCTCCTTAAGATAGGCGCTTGCCAGTTGCCATCAAAGTGTCTAAAAATTCCGTAAAGAAAGATTAAAAAAAAAAGAAAAAGAAAGGACCAGTAATTTTCAAGGGAAAGATACTATTACATCCCTTTCTAAAATCAACTTGTTTATAAAATATACTAACTTGTTAACCCCTGCATGTTTGTGATTTCGCGACTATTTAATCCCTCAGTAAGTTGACTGGATTTTTTACAGTTAAATGTCCTGTGAAACAAAGTGAAAACAGTGAGGTATATTTTCGTTTGGTTCACATGGACATTTAAACAAAAAAAAAAAAAAAAAAAAATTACAAAAAAAAAAAAAAAAAAAAAAAAAATTACAAAAAAGTAAATTAAAAAGTTATTTTCTCCACCGGAAGTAAATATTAGAAATGAATTATTTCTAAAAAAAACAAGGATGGAATGATTATTTGGCATAAAATGGTGAGCAATAGTAATTTTTCAAATATCTATTGAGTCCAGTTGTCGTGTCCTTTTAATTAAACATTATAAAAATTAAGATTATCTAACAATAATGATTTGTTGCATAGGGATTTACTTATCATGACCCGGGTCAATGATCTCTTCTAAAGATTAAATCAATAAAAATAAAATTTTTGTTAAAAATATGATTTTATTTATGATACACTGATTTGGTCTAAGTAAATACTTTCATGTCGGAGACACGTACTTAAAAAATATAGATGAATTATTAATTAAATAAAAGAAATGAAAAAGGATAACACAGACACTTTCACACTTAATTACTCATGTAATATTTGGTAAAAAAAAGCATAGTACAATATGAAAGAGTTGAAAAGGGCTCATTTCTTAATTAGCCTTTCAACTTTATTTCCATCACATAAAAACACTCACTCCATTCACTTGCCTTGATGACTAAGAAGGTATACAAAATCAGCATTATCATCAGGAGTAAATTTTGAACCTTTACTCCAATACTGACATCCAGTCCCATCTCTAGATGAAGACTGATAAGCAATACAAGTGCAATTTCCCCAACATTTGGCATGACAATCACTAACACCCAAACTCAAATCAGAATCATAATAAAAGAACCTCTCATCATTCTCAACATATGCTCTCTTTGGCACAAACACATCCAGATCATTCCTGCACTTGTTAGGCTTTTCTGTTAAACAAACTGCAGATGAATTAAACCCGTTCTGGCACGGTCCGACAGATTCGAATATCCAAGTACTATAATCACCTCTCTTATCCAAAGTGAAAACTTCAATTTCACCAATTGTGTCGAAACTCCATCTAGATAAAACTGACTTGTTTTTAACAGAATAGGAGAAGTACTTCTCATCCTCATTTTCAAAAAACCTGAAGTCATAAATATCATTTCTTTTAGTCAGTTGAGGTGCTAATTCAAAGCTCCCATTTACCCAAACCCCACTTGACCAATAACGACTATCTCGCCTCCAAATAATTAGCTGGTTAGCTCCATTTGGGTCTAACCCAAGCCTGAAGGCTCCAGGAGAAGGATTTTTTTCACTTAACCAAGATGTAAGTGTCCAATTCTTACCAGTCTTTAAATTCATTCCTAATTTCATTCCAGGCAAGAATATATTATGTGGGTAATCAAAACTCTGCCAAATAACAGATCCTGTAAAGCCGTCAGAATTAACCTGTCGAACAACTAGATTTCCTGAATCTAGCAGAGTAACAGTAAAATTGCCACCTGATATATTCTTTTCAGCCATATCAGGATTTATAACTATCAGCCCACCTTGTTGGAATGTAATTTTTAATTTGCCATCTTTATCAATGGTTAAAGCTCCTGATGAATCAGGAACTGGGTTTTGGCGGTTGGCTACCCAGACTGAGTAATATGGTATTTGGTTAAACCATATTCCCAAATGGCGAGGACCTGAAGGACCAAGATCAGGTGAATATCCTGGGTTTGGGTTAAAGAATCCTAGCTTGAAGACCCCTCCAGCAGAAATTAGCTGCTCCCAGTCGCGAAGCTGCTCGCCTTGTCTGAGTGTATCAGTTTCAGCATTGGAAATGTAGTTCAAAGAAAGAAAGATAAAAATGAAAGCACTGAGAATGAAACTCGCATAAGCCATGATATAAATATGTAGTACTAAATGGTCTCCTTTCTTGATTATGTGAAAGCTTCTGTATTTATAACCACAATTTCATAGTGCCCACTTAAATAGCAATCGGAAGTCAACATTTACCAGTTGAATAATCAGCTACTTCTTGGAATAAAACCCATTTTTTGAACACTAAAATTTATAATGATGTTTTAGTTCTTCATTTGTGGATACACTATCATTTCACAACTAAATGCAAATGCTAGATCAAATGAATTTTGCTCCCTCCAAAAATGATTAAATCTCTTCAATTCTGAAAAAAAAAAAAAAAAAAAAAATTAAATCTCTCAATTCTGAAAAAAAAAAAAAAAAAAAAAAAAGATAATGAACAGAGTACTATTATAAACCGAGGTCCAAGACAAAAAGTGATTTAAAAGTTTATTTTGAGATGATATTGATGTATGTTCGTGGTCATGGATGTTGGAAATTAAGGTCCTACAGCTAGGTGATTTTTCCATGTATCATTGACTAATTGCAATTAAGGATTAGGAAGACCAAAGAATTCCGGTTGTTGACATTGAAAAGTAAACTATTGTGTACGTTAACGCAATTCTGGAAGTAGAGTTCCAATTCATCAGGTTGAAACTTATTTATGGTTTATTTACAATTTAGATTTCAAGGTAAATATTAGAGGAAGTTAGGGCTTTAGACTCCCATAACCCTGTTTTGTTTCAAACAAATTCTAAGCTAATAAGGGATTTGGCGTAATTACTGTCATTTTTATAAGTTTTCCTTCGAATTTCAATTTTTTTAATATAAAAGGAAAAAAAAAAAAAAAAAAAAAAAAAAAAAAAAAAAAAAGAAGTTTATGAATGGTGGGTAGCACAATCAATTGAATATGCGAATATGAGTTTCCCCTTATAGTCAGAGTCCAAAACTCACGTGGAAAAAAAAAAAAAAAAAAAAAAAAAAAGAAGTTATGAATGGTGGGTAGCCATCAATCAATTGATATGCGAATTGAAGTTTCCCCTTATAGTCAGAGTCCAAACTCACGTGGAATAGAGATTAGACTAAAGATCCAACCTTCATCGCCCCATGCTCAAGTGGTTGGACTAAGCCTATTGGGAGTAGTACCCAAGTTTGAATATTGGATCATATATCATATCTTTCCAATCTACGGTAATTGAACAAAAACATTGAACAAAAACAAAATTTTCAAATACTGCAGTATAACTTTCTACTGATTTCCAACATTACAAGTGAAAGAAAATCATTTTCTCTGATAAATCATTTTCTGCAAAATAAATGAACTAAAATTTGAAATGAGTAACCAATTCAAATTACTTGCAGTTCATTATTAATTAGCCAACACTGCTAAGCAAACTTGTGAGAATTGGGAAAGCTGATCTTGCAACTACATTGAATGGCATTGAATATGATGCTTCCCTTGGCTCATCTGCCATCCTGCATTGATTTCCTCACCTATTGACCTGCCTACAGAAACCTTTTTATATCTCATTACCAAATTAAATTATTTTTTTCACTGTGATTAACCATTAGCTTCTACTATAAAAATTTGATCTAGTTCATCCAGCGGACTCTATGTATGAATCTCTTTCATATAAATATTGTTAAAATCATGGTAATATTTTATCTTCTGGGAAAGAGATGCTGACTTAAATAGAATAAATCGGGTTTTTAGGTTAACAGACCGCGATTGAGTCGCTGTCAATCCGGGACCAAACTGCCATGGTCTGCAAGAAGAGAAGCTTTATATCAATAGAAGGAATGACATAAATTTGAAGACATAAACTAAACTTCCTGTTATAAGAAGCTAGAAAAACAAGAAATTGCCGTTACACATGCATTACAAAGCAGCTAGTAATAAATCCAAAACATTGCTATTTCCATCCATGTTTATGCTATGTTTTTTGTCTACATTCTTTAGAACTCAATGGACACATTCTTTCCTTTCTCACAGAAACAAAAATTTGACTGAGCTAGCAAAAACAAGAATGGAAATAGCACAACTATAATTACATATTAAAGAATTATAATAAAAGACGATGATGATTTGTGATCTTAAGGGCACAGAGGATTATTCCCCGGGCCACCATAGTAAAAATATGTTCCCCATTGATTATTGTAGGAGTTCTTGATGTTGTAACAGTTTGTGTTCTCAGCTAGGATTGATATATCTTGGGCTGAGCTAAGGCTGTTATCGGAGTCGACGATCTCCAGGTTTCTAAAATAGCTTGCTTTTCCGAACCCCTCTTCCGCAAAGTGGCCGGAGCCCATCTGAGTCGAAGTGTGCCGGCCGTTGGCTCTTGAATTCACCACTTCACCACCCCACTCCACCATGGTGGCATGGTTAGCTAAGTGTGTAAATAGCTCTGCTGGCCAATATCCTACTAGGGTATTGTCACCAAATCCCATCCACCAATTTCCTAATTTGGGGTCCTAATTAATAATTTCACGAAAGAAAGGACTAAATTAAAATTTTTGTATCCATAAGTTGATTGCATATGTTTCGTACGCCATAATAGAATGTAATGAAAAGCATTTCTAATTCATTTATTTTTATGTTTCACCTTCCAAATGAGGATAGTAATATCAAATTGATTGCCTTCAAATGACGATACAGGAGAAATTGCAGCTCCAATGGCTATTCTACTATTTGTTTGCACGAATCCTGCACATAGAAGATTGTAGCATCCTGTTGCTTGGTATGAATCACTCTGCAAAACGAAAATAGATTTATGGATGAAATCAAATATGCGGTATATATAGATAAAAATATTCGCTTATCGGGAAAAAATCAATATATTTTATAAAGTTAAATAAATTTAGAGAAAGAGAAGTATTATTTTTTTAATATTTAAATCTAAACAATTAGTTTCTTGTAATTAATTTAGGGGGAAAATGTCCAATTTTGCATATAATGACTAAAATGATGGATACCTATATTCTGATAAGGCTGTTCTTTAGAGTACATGTTAATGCATCAATTTGCAAGCAAGAAATGAAATTATTATACAGTCCCCACAACACCCACCACATTAATCATCATATTAATCACTGTACTTCAAAAGGGACTTTTTGGGAAAGCCCATGCTTCTTTTTTGTTACCATTGTAGATTAGATTTTACTTTGGTGACATTCAAACTGACATTAAATTTATTTATAGGTTAGGATTATATTTGAAAAATATTAAAAAATTTTCAAAGCTGCAATCCACAATTTTCTTTATAAATTGAACTAATCATTTTCTAGATAATCTTAAATTTACCCTCAGACTAAATTATGGACTTATAGACTTGCAAAAATTTAATTAATATAGTTATAATAATTATAATTTTTACTTTTTTTTTTTTACTAATATACCCTTATGTAAAGACTAGACAAAGCTAGCAAAGCCCCCGTACATGCCCTAGAAATTTACCTAAGCAAATACTATGTAAAATCCTCAAGCCCACACCCTAAAATTGACTCGTAGGAGTTTAGTAGGAATCATACCCTTTGATGGGCACTGAAACTTACTTATGAAAAGCTATGAAAAGTGCATTGCAATAATTAGTTGTATCCTATTATTTTGCCCTTGGGTGCTATAATTAAAGACTAGAGCCAAAATGGGTTAACTTCACTTTACCTCATTGTTTTATGAAAGATTCATAAATTTTTGAGTAACTTTTGTTGGGGAAATTGGAAATGGTTAGGATATAGTCTTATCAAATTATGCTTAAGGTTTATTCTTTCAACAATAATTTTTTAAGCAACTTTTAGTATTTTGATCGATCAAAACGCTAAAAGCTATTTTTTTATAGTGTTTGATAACATAATATTTGAACTAATTTTTAGATATTAATACAGCATTTTATAAAAGGTTAACCCAGTAACGTTTAGTTTGAACTATTTTATGAAATGCTACTCAAAAAACTAAATTTACTAAAACAGCTAACAGTTATTAAAACATGAGCCAACTTTAATTTTCATTCTTGATTCCAAACTAATTATTTTTTAATTTTAATGTTGGGAAGTTCTAGTGAGGGCTTTGATGTAATTGTATTATAGTTAAAATTATTTTCTAATTTATTGGAAATTGGAGCAAACTCATAGATAACTGATAACATACAACTTACAAGAGAATTCCAAACCTATGAGAAGTTGACTTTGACCTTATGCCCTCTAATTAGGGAAATCAAAATAGGTATCAAGAAATGGAAGCAACTAGCACATGATTATTCCAAAGAATAATTCCACTGTGTTAAAATATAAATATAATCATATATTTTTAAATTAAATTTTATTTTATATACTTAATTAATTGCAATTTAAGGTATTAATTTAATAACAAAAATAATAAATTAAGCAAGAGAGATCTTACTGTCCAATAAGTAAACAATCTGGGCCTGCTGTCACCATAAAGCTCCGGACTGACCTGACTAGTAGAATAATCACAACTTCAGAAAATCCCACTAATAAATTATATTAATTAATAAATATCTGTCTTAAAAATATATTTAAATTTAAATACCTCATTTATCTCATTTTGTTTACAGAGTTTTGATAAAATACGTATATTAAAATTTTAGTTAATAAAAGTTATTTTGCCTTTTTTACTTTTAACTCATTAAGATATTAATAAAAAGACTTTTATTTAATGAATGATCATAAATGTTATAATGAAAAAACTAATTATTTATATGCATAAATTTAGAAATTTTATAAATATTTTAAAATATTTAAAAAATAATAATAAATAAACAAAACGGAACAGAGGAAGTAATGTTTATTAACCTATTCCTTTCAAGAAATTAGTATAAAAAACTCCAAAATAATATCTTGTAACTTGTAAGAATCTTTGATTTTGATAAAAAATAATTAATTGTTTATTAGCATAAATTAATTTATAATTATGATTGTGATTAAAAAATAGGGAGAGTATGGGATTGTGTGCATGCAAGGACAGGAAATGGAAGAGGTACCTGCCATCCAGCTTCTATGCTGTTGAGATCTGAGCCGTCGAATGATCCCGATAGAACCCAGATCTGAGAGAGGCTAAACTCGTTGACCACTTGGATCGAAGGGTCCCACACGCTTATAGTTGCTTTGGCGCCGTACACTTCCTGTGATGTTCCAGTATATGCGATCGCATGCTACGAAATATGCACACATCAAGCTCTTGTATTTATTGATAAAAATGAACAGTCAAAGATAATACATAAATGTAACACGAGTTCCAAGGATTAAAATATTTGTGGGCCCCATTTAGGAAAACTATTTATCGAACGGCTAGGATATTGTGGAGTTAAATAGATATAGAATCTGACTTCATTGCATATAATTCTCAGTTGCAGAAGAACATGATTGAAATGAAAATGAATTAATTTCTTGCGGTATCAAAATGAACTAATTCATTTCTTCAAAGTTAAGGCTTATTTATGACTTTATATATGCAGTCAACATTTATTTAGTGATTGTTTTCCCACTATTTAATACTTTGTTCTATTTTATTAAATTTGACAGTTTTCGACTTTATACAATAATCAAGAAAATAATCGAACAACCTTGATTCAATGGAGAAAAAATTAAATAAATAAAATGATATATAATAATTTTTATTTTGACAAAAAGACTGTTAATAGAGTGAACATCTAGTCAATTCGATTTAAATCAAAATAAATGAGTGAAAATTGAATAAATTAATTTTTTTAAAAATAAAATTGAATCCAACTAAATATAGTTTGTAGAACTAAATTAAATTATTTTAGTTTAATTTTTATTCAAATTTAAACTTATTTTTTTAATTGTAAACAAATTAAAAAAATGAATAAAATATAATAATAATTAAATCAAATCAAATTGATTTCTCAACCCTAGCTTTTAATGTTAAAGATTGCAAAGTTAGAAAGAAGGGGAGATCAGAAAAGGAAAGCACACCTCATGACCATTCCCACTAACAACATCAGGCGCATCGGAGCGTCGAGCAAGAGATATAGATCGTTGTTTTTTCCCAAAGTCAAACAAAGACTTTGATCTCAGAACGTCATGAACTGTACTCCGCCGTATTGGAACAGTACCTTTAGGGCACCTAGTCCCATTTTTATGCCACATTTGCCATGCACCTTTCTCTCCTTCATTCTTCACTGTCTTTGGCTCTCTCATCTCATCTTCTTTAATTACTTTCAATTTAGGCATTTCTGATGGAACTCTCTAATTAAATCATCATGAAAAAATATTAATTAGTTAATTAATTATATAAATTAATTTATATAATATAAAGAGAGAGAGAGAGTCTACTTTACTCTTAAGTTTTATAAATTATTATTATTATTAATAATTATAAATAGGTACACCCTTTTTGGAGGAAAAGACAGTGACAAATAAATGAAGCCAAACAAACCCTTTTCACTGGAGTTAACAAATATCACATATCATTTGCAGAAAGCAAGAAATGAAAAGTAATTATTTCTAATTGACAAAACCTAGCTAAGAGGGGCTAAATATTTATATTATCTAAATAAGGGATCTTCCATATATTATTTCAAAATTAAAAAGTTGATGAAATTTTAAATATAGTCTAAAGAAATTAATCAACAAAAGATTTTTAAGAAAAAGAGAGAGAAATATTCTTGAATTTATGTGTGTTTTTAAGGGTTGGTACCTGAATCTTGTGATTCTTTAAAAGAGGGTGGTCTAAAGCTGGTTGTCTTCTTTTATGAACACAATCTATGATATCTCCATCTGGGCTCTGAAATACAACAAAAAGAAACCATATAAGATATATAAAGCAAAGAATCCAATACATATACATATATATATATATATATAAATAGTGTAGTCTTAAAGAAATATTTAATCAACAAAAGATTTTTAGAAAAAAAAGAAGAGAGAAATATTCTTGAATTTATGTGTGTTTTTTAAGGTCGGTACCTGAATCTTGTTGATTCTTTTAAAAGGAGGGGTGGTCTAAAGTTTGGTTGTCTTCTTTTATGAACACAATTCTATGATATCTCCATCTGGGGCTCTGAAGAATACAACCCAAAAAAAGAAAACCATTATAAGAATTATAAAGCAAAGAATCCAATACATTATTACATATATTATATATATATATATATATATATATATATGCAAAGCTATGTATATGCATACCTCTATGATCATAACAGGAGGCTTGTTAATCTTGTCCAAGTGCCTCTGAATCCTTTCAAGTCTCAAGCTACTTACTGGTCTATAATTTGTGTAGTTTAAACCGCAAACAACACTTAAATTTTCCAAGAAAAGAAGAGGAGCAAGAAAAAGAAGAGCGATAGCTTGAAACCTTCTCTTTCTTGCTGTAAAACCCATTTTTCATTCAGTCTCTAGAAAGTTATCTGAGAAAAGGGGAAAATGAACATAAAGGAAGAAAGAAACTAAGGCACCATTGCTAGCAAAAAACAGTACAGAACAAGAGAAAAAAAAATCTGACTTCTTTCTTCTTGATATCACTACAGCACCAAAAACCCAAGAAAATGACTCCTTTCTCTCTCTTTTTCTTGATTTAATGGTAGGAAAGGAAGGTGGGTGAAGAGAGTTTAATTAAACCTGCAGGAAGGCCCCCATTAAAGAAATTTACTATCAAGATCATCATAATTTCCTGTTGCATTGGATTCATATAATATATATAACAGTGAAGAGAAGTTTTAAATTTCTTTTTGTTCCTTTGGAATTGCACCCAAAGGCTAATAGAGAGAAAGGGAGAACAAAAAAAAAAAAAAAAACTTCAAAGCACTATAAAAACCCAAACCTACCCAACTATACAACTCCCCTTTTATTACACTCCTTCAATGTCGTATCTGCCACCATATAACTTTGCCATTAATATATTTTTTATTTTTCATTTTTTATTTTTGGTTTTTATATATAGCTAAGCTTTAGCTAGCTTTCTTTCCTTCTCAGACTTTCCATTCCTTTTTTAACCTTTTTTAAACTCCAAGTAGCACTCAATTGGTATGCTTTCTATGCTTTGGTGTTGCCACATGGCATGTCTTTCACTTTTTCTTATCTCTCTTTACCTAATTACTTCCATTTGCTATTCGAATATGATATGTTACCCTCTCTTTCAACATGAAATTTAATTTTTAGATTACATTTTAAATCTTTATTTTATGGTTTGGATCTTGTTAGATATGGTAATAAATAATAAGATACACAAATGCGACGTTGCTTCTTTTTGTTTAAAAAATTCTGAATTTTTTTTCTCAACTTTTAGTTTCGGAATTAATGATTTATTATATGTCATCCGATCGGATAAATAAATATAATACGATATGTAAAAATTAAAGATTTTGATCGGAAAAATAAATTTAATATTATGTACGGAAATTTATCCATAACCCCATATTTCACAACAAAACAAAAAGAAAATTCCCTTTTAACTTAATTAAATGACATAATCCAATTTGAGAATTTCTAATGAAAGCAAAATAGAATTTATCCAATTGGAATACACAAATATTTCTTTGACACATCATACATTTAATATGTGTGTGTAAAAAGAAAGATAAAAGAAAAGAAAATGATAGATAAAATCCACTATTAGAAGACATAAAAAAACCAAGAATTATTATTATTTTTTTTTTGAAAAGAACCAAGAAATTAATAATTGGATTGTTTTTTACAAAAAAAAAAAAAAAAAAAAAAAAAAAAAAAAAAAAAAAAAAAAAAAAAAAAAAAAAAAAGAATTAAAATTAGTTTGGACTTTGGGGTGGATGAAACACAAGAAGAGAGCTTTCTATGGTTTGTTTAGAGTATAGGGTTTCAAGAAATCCTTAATGTAAGCTACAAATGCACTCCTCTCCATATGGGCATTTGGATTTTAGAGAAATAATTAAATGATTAATGTAATAGAACTAATAAATGAAGAGAGCAAATAAATATTATTAAATTAAACTTTGCCATAAGCTTCTATTCTCGAATTTCGAATTCCTCTTCCGTCAGCATATTGAAGAGAAAAATTTTCTTGTCAGCATCTTTAACTCTCAAACCTCAAACTTTTGGAATTTGACTTACAATTTTTAAAAACACTTGGAATGACTTAACTGACCCTTTTTTCACCACATGATTGACAATTTTATTTTATAATTCCTCTTACAGTAATTTTCTTACTCGAAAATATTTAAAAGAAAATGGGAATTATCATCATCCTACATTCTGCAATGTATATTCATTTTATGATTTTTTTTTTAAAATTGATAAATTCCAAGATAATTTCATGAAATAGCATCAGTTAGATGACCAGTTTATTTTATATTAAAAAAAAAAGTAGATAAATTTCGTGAAATTCTATCTAATCATGATAATATAGATTGAATGTTATGATTTCTTAATACAAATTAATAAGGAAAAAAAAGAAAAAGACATAAGAGTCAGAATACAAGTTCAATTATTTGAAAGTGTTCTTTTTTTTTTTTTTTTTTTAAAGGTTTAAAGGAGTTATCCTCCATGGCTCGATAGAATAACACCTCCAGATGTCAACGTGACAAATAGAAGGAATTTATGGATGGAAGGGGAAGCCAAAAGTGAAGTGATCATTGTTTGCTTTTTTTTTTTTTTTTTATTTTTTTTTTTTTTTTTTTTAATTATTCTTTTGGAAATGATAAAATTTCTTCAATTAGAACATTATATGTAATGAAAAGCATAATAGAGAAGTGGTTATTACTTTCAAAATGATAGGTAAATGATTTGCAGAAGTATTTCTAAATTATCATTTATCAAATGATATATATAATCATCAATTTCTTGGAAGGTCAGTAAAAAAAGCAATAATTTTACATAATAGTTTATTCACATATAACAAAATATATAATCATGTATATATTAAATGATGGCATATATTAAGAAAATAAAATCTGTTATAATTCACAAATATAAAAAGATATTAGGATAAAACCTATTTATAGTCTTTAGATTTTTTATTTTTTTTATTTCTTTTGGAGTATTGACCATTAAGGAGCGATCTTGCAAACTTAATTTAGTGATAAATGCATTCAGATTAAAGGAAAGAAAAAAATAATCCATTAAGTGATGTATATATTAATTATCATAAATGATAATGTGTGAAATTGGAAACAAAAATCTGGTAGTTCCATTTAATATAAAACTGTATAATTGTTTCAAGAGAGAGAAATAAAAACGGAATTCATGTTTTTTTTAGGTGTAAGCCCCTAAAAGTTGAGTATTAAAGAACCCTAAAAACCTCTTTTCTTTCTGCCAGCAATATATCACTGTACGTGAAAGTACTTGTATGTTTTGTTATCTTTTCATAAACAAATTAATTTAAATTCAACACAAAGTGATGGGGTAGCTTTAATGTTCCTATCTTCAGTACTATAAGAGACACTTTATAAGAAAGAAGAAGAAGAAGAAGAAGAAGAAGAAGAAGAATCTCTTTTCATGTCAATTGTCTCTTCCTCAAATCCTTGGTGAAAAAGTTTTGATTCTGTTATTATTAGTATTATTATTATTATTAGGACATGTTAGGACAGTAAAAAGTCAATTGACATTTTTATTTAGGACACAACATTTGCACAATCCTTTAAATGATTGAATTGTTTCAATTTTTTTGATTCTCACTAAACTGTATAAAATCTTTCAGTTATGATTTTTATATTTGAAAATTTTGAGATAATCCAAAAATAGATTGCAGAACGAGGAAGACAGATAAGAAGAAGAAGAAGAAGAAGAAGAATCTCTTTTCATGTCAATTGTCTCTTCCTCAAATCCTTGGTGAAAAAGTTTTGATTCTGTTATTATTAGTATTATTATTATTATTAGGACATGTAAAAAGTTCAATTGACATTTTTTATTAGGACAATACATTGCAAATCTTTCTTTAAATGATTGAATTGTTCAATTTTTTTTTTATCTCACTAAACTGATAATTCAATGATTTTATATTTGAAAATTTTGGATAAACAAAAGAATAGATTGCAGAAGAAATTAGCATCAAATAATTTAATTTCCACCATATGGTATGGATGGTAAGAGGCAGTTGTTTGTGGTGGGGGTATTCTACTTCCCGTAGCGTAAAGAAAGTCTATACAGGAAGTGTAATACTATATAGATATGAAGGGTATTTCGATAATTCCACATTTGACTCGCTTCAAAGGCAAGAGGTTGGCGGAAGCAATGAAGCAATGGAAAGCCAAATGAAAATTTCCTACAGGTGGGAGTTCTCGCTTTCCAGATCTTGGAGTCTCTTGATTATAAAAATTTTTTAATCCATTCAACTTCGAAAAAAGTACTGCCGGATTATATAATTTATAACGCATTTACCTTGTTAATAAATAATAAAAAAGAGTAATAATATACGTATTCAATTACCTCATAATACATAATCCATAATGTCATTTTAATTATTTGACCTTCTAATCAATAATTTAAAGAAAATAATGACTGTTTTGGCATTCAATTACCAGAACGCCATCAAGATCTTTAGACCTTGTTTGGTGTTTGGTTCGAATACTACTACGGAATAAATTTGGAATAGCTATTTTTACCTTGAATTCAAATTTAAATGTCAAATAATCTTTACATAAAAAAAAAAAAATTATGACTCTGATTTAATTTAATTATTAAAATATATAATAATTTATTATACATAATAAGTAGTCATTAAATTTACAGAACCTGATTTTTAAAA
The DNA here is from genome assembly GCF_014843425.1 of Jatropha curcas. Next base: position 268,137 of record NW_023591415.1, on the reverse strand, counting down.
AGAAAAATGAATACTCCATATTTTTTTCGACGATCTAAGTTACTCCGTACTGAAATATAGTGGCTAAGTTTATTAGGTGTAAGACTTTATCGATTGAACTGCTAAATACAGATAAATTGTCCAATCACAATAGACTTATTTTGAACCTTTAAATAAAATTAAACTTTTTTTTTTTTAAAGTATATTTTATTTGCAAACTACTTGCAATCCTTTATAAAAAAAAAATTGAAAATTAACAAAGTTTGTCACTGAGAAGTTAATTTATTGATAGATACAGTGTACCACATGCTGTTATTTAGGAATCAATCAAAAATTCTATCCACAAAGTATAAAGGGTTCCATGTCTTTGCTCAACTTTAGTCGAGTCAAAGCCACTGTAAGCTCGCACAAAACACATGGCAAATATAAAAAATGAGACGGTTCACAATCAACTAGGATATAATTTCAAAATCAATAACGTAATATTACATCATTTTATGGCACAATAGAGACAATGATTTGACCAAATAATTGATTATTCCCAATTTCTAACTAGTTGTTCAACAACACTACTGCACATAAGAGGAAAAAAAATAATTTGGGCAGGGAAAGAACATAAAGATCATCAAATGGCTATATAAAGCACAGTTGAACATGAATTACAACAGGACAGCTCTATAACACTTAACTTTTCCTATTTTCTAATGCAAATTCTGAAAGTTTTAAAAAATGAGTGCTACCTTGTGCTCATCATCTTCTTATAGCTCTCATCAACATCTATATAGAAACTTTAAATTAAACCCAATTGAGAAAATTTGGGTGTCAAACCTGTTTCTTGCTACGTGTGTATATTACTATATACTCACTACAGACAAAAATGCCGCAAATCTATTGGCCAAAACCTTCATGTCGGTACAGATTGTTAACTAAATCTCTTGAACAATCAAAAATAAAAATGGATCAGCAACCAACGTTTCAGCTACTTGTCAAGTCATCTTCGCTATCCTCACTGTCGTCACTGCATTTTTCACAACCAGAACCATCATATATAATATTACATATTTTGATATATACATGGTGGTCCATATCACAAATATAAAATTTAAATCCCATAAATTTTATGACTCAATTTAATATTATATTCATGGAAGAATGATTTTTATGAATTAGAAATATCACAAAAAGAAAAATAAAACCGAGAATAGTAAAGGTTCAATTGGATTACCTATGCTCAGGGAACTTTGAAAGTCGTCTTGCCTCCAAGCCTGTGATAAACTTTTGAGCAGCCTGAACATTTTCTGCACCTGAGAAACAAGAATATGACAACAGATTACGGATAAAATTGGACTCTGCCCCCTGGCTGAGCTGATTCAGTGTAATGGTCCAATTAAAATTTTTTGCTACATCAATAAAGATGACAACAAATAAAAACATAATTAAAGCCAAAAGAAAAATACCTTTCGTTAACTGGAAGGCGTGCAGGGCACATCTCTCTGCCGCCATCCTCACTGGAGTACTACCATCCTTCAAACATTCAGCAAGTGCAGGGCCGACGATAGAAACATGAGACATGATGGATGTAGGACTTGCCTGCAATATAATTTTCCGAGTTCAATTTCCTACAAGTTATCTCTGATGGAACTCAAGCGTTACAATTTTTAAGTATAAAAGAACAAATGCCTACTTTTGCAACAGCTTTAATTGCAGATAATGCCCTCCTCCTGACTTCACTGGAGTCATCACGTAAAGCTGACACTATGGATGATATGACATCTGCATATGCAGAAGTTTTTGCAGGATCGGTTTGGATTTGATAAAGGAGAAGCCTTCCCAATGCCTTGGTTGAAGTTTCACGAAGAGGGAACTAATTTACAGAAGCGAATGCAATTTCAGCAACCAGTAAACACAACTTAAATTTAAACTATCAGAACTGTAAATACCTTCTCATCTTGCAAGCCGACTTTAATGCAGTCTACAATAGATGGGAACTCCGCATAAGTAATAATAGAAGAAGGATTGTGTCTTAGCAAGGATGAGATAGTGAGCACTGAGCCATGCCTAGAAACCCAGCTTGGAGAAGAGGCCAAACTTGAGACTTTATGAAGAAGGTCAATAAGCTGAGCAGTTTCCATATACTGCATAATGATTATTTAAAACAATGTGAGCAAAACCAAAAGGAAGTGAAGAATTCAGAAGTGGACGCACAGGAAAGATAAAGGATGCCAATGAATCCAACTTTGTCAAACACTTGATTAGATCCAGTTAGTTATCAGACCAAAGCCAAAATCAACAGCCAGCCTACTGTTAGTAGCTACGATTACAGTTAAAACACTAATGTTGAACTCATCACAACCTACTGGTAGAGTGCAAAGCAAAGAAAACTCAGAACTTGCCGAACTGCCACAGAACACAGGAAACCAAGATACATTCAGAACAGACCTGTGATGTGATACCAAATATGCTAGCAGCTGAAATTCGGACTTGGTCATCATCATGATCAATCAGATCATTTAATTGACCATAAACACGAATTTTGACAGCAATGCTCACACTCTTCCCAGCATGCTTCAAGACACCTTTCAAAGCCATGAGGATGGCCTCCCTCACACCAGCATCTGATGACTGAAACAGGAAAATAATAGCAATGTCATAATCACACTAAATTAAATATGCTAAAAGCAAATGGCAAGCACTACCTGAAGACTGGACAGGAGGTCACTGACTAGAGGATCAACCCTGGTACTGAGCGAACTAAGCTTCCCAAGTGCAAGAGCAGCACTTGTACGGACAGTCCTGCACAGAGAGAATATCTCATAAATGTTTAGAAATAACAAAGTAAACCAAATCGTGTATGTGAAACCAAACATGGAAAATAAAGCAGTAGGCCTCAAATATGAAAAAAGTATTATGTCTAATTATCAAACATGTAAACCGAATTTAGAAAAGTCTGTCACAGTGAATTTTATCTCACCAAAAGAATAAATCCCAAATCCATTTATTTTATTGGTATCCAATGTTAGTGAATAATTTGTCCAAGCCATAGATTGAATTGGAATAGACAATTTCTAAAAAAACTATGGTTTCTATGCATACCTTGTATTATCTTGTAAACACTTGATAAAAGTTGTTTGAAGCTGGGGAAGAAAAGGTTTCAGGGCCACCCCACCTTTTCTTATTATGATGCTTAAAGTAGACAAAATGGCACTCTTCACCTGCCAAGGGAACCGATCACCTATGATCCGGATGAGAGGCCTGTAATTACAAAGCATGTTAGATTTCATCGGACAATGGAATGTATTAGGTAAGAGCTTTTGAAAATTGTTTCTTAATGTACAGTTTGTATGCAACAATAACTTCCAAAAGGAAAGCAAATAAAAAGAAATGAAATTGTTCATATTTAGTCTAAAATCACGAGGCACTCGCTGTAAAAAGAAATTTTAGTGAAGAATTAACAAGCTTATAAAAGACCTGGTCAATTAATACTGATAAAAGGCAGATCCCAGCAGAAAACTGAAGGTACTGAATGGTTGAAATTCTTAATCTTGAATAGTGTTATGAGGTTGTAGTATATAAAGACACATGGAATCTTTCAATGTCGCTTTCCTTTTGTAGACCAATATTTAGTGGGACATATTCCTATGTGTTCCAAAGAAAGGGACATTGTTACAAATAAGTGACAAGCATCTTTCATGCCTAAGTTAGCTTGAGAAGTATATACATAGAATAGAGAGACAAAATGATACAGCGATGACAAGTGATGATAATATTGATGTCAGTGACGACATCAACAGTTACTTTGGTCAGAGCTGGAGTTTCTAAATAGAATGAATGCATTAAATATGGATATGATGCTGGAAATAGACCAATTTTAGCACCGGACCTCATGAAGGCTACATATGGCAAATGAGTGTCAAAAACAATTCCACAAAGGCACAGTTTTTATAATGCCATCACTCAACAATTATGGTGGAACAGATGTATCAAAATTTGACTACAAACTACATTCCCTAAAAGTCCATAGTCTATACCCTGTGATTGGGATGACAAACTCCTTCAGTGATTGTTCACTAGTCACTTCAATAAGCTCCCCAAGGCCCAATGCTGCCTGCTCTCTTAATTCTGCAGAGCCGCTAATTAAGCCCTAAAAAAGCAAGAAAGTATTAGAGGCTGATCCCACTCATTTAATCAATGTTTTCTCCATTCAAAAAGAACAAAAGTAAAAAGTGAACACAAATTTAGAAGCATGGACATTAAATGAGAAATGAGACATAAGAAATTAATACAACAGCATTAAAATGGTTATCAAGGACCAAAAGCACTCCTTAACATGCAAAACGACATGATATTAAAGAATAATCCATGCTAATATACATTCAGTGACATGGTAAGCTGAACAGAAGACCATAAATGCAAAAGAGAAAAATGTTGAGTGTATGTAGCAAACAAAAAAAGCAGATAAAAGTCAATTGCTGGAAACATTAAGCTGAACAGAAGACCATAAATGCAAAAGAGAAAAATGTTGAGTGTATGTAGCAAACAAAAAAAGCAGATAAAAGTATGAGAAATGAGACATAAGAAAATTAATTACAACACATTAAAATGTTGATCAAGGACCAAAAGCACTCCTAAAACATGCAAAACGACATTGATATTAAAGAATATCCATGCTAATATACATTCAGTGACATTGGTAAGCTGAAACAGAAGACCATAAATGCAAAACCAGACGGTAGAGAAAAATGTGAGTGTATGTTAGCAAACAATAAATGCAAAAGAGAAAAATGTTGAGTGTATGTAGCAAACAAAAAAAGCAGATAAAAGTCAATTGCTGGAAACATTAAGCTGAACAGAAGACCATAAATGCAAAAGAGAAAAATGTTGAGTGCATGTAGCAAACAAAAAAAGCAGATAAAAGTCAATTGCTGGAAACATTTTTTTAATAACATGTTGCTGATTGTAGATTGTGAAGAGTTAGTTTTACGCTAATAGCAGATGAGGTACAGATCACTAAGTCATTGTCCAAGTTCATCTTGACTACACTATTCCATTGATTTAGTTTACATCAAGCTTGAGCCATAATTTAGTTGTACTTGTCCCAAGTTTGATGCAATTCATGACAGTTAGCGGACATTCAATTTTTAGCTACAGTTAAGAAATTTAAATTAAACAGCAGGACTTTAAAATTGAGAGTGACTTTTTAGAGTCAGAGCACCTTTTCTTATAAAGTGGCAGCTTTTCCATTCAAAAGTCATGAACACTAAATTTGAAGCATGCCAAGAGTGAAGTGTCTATGGGCTCATTTCAGGATCCAAAAATATTAAAAACACATTATAACACATAAATAAACCATCTAAAGGACAATGGCTATTTACCTGGAATAGTAATAGCAAGAAAAAGAGAGGGGGAAAAAGAAGATGCATACTTGGAGAAATATGGGAAGTAATGGCTGAAGAGCTTTTGGAAGACAGAAACCAGGAATGACAACTGGTCCTCCCTGCAAGTTAATTAAAAGAGAATCCTAATTAGTCAACCATTTACAAGTTCAACAATACTCATACTATATGCACACTAGAAAGACATAAACCAAAGAAATAATGCTTATCATAATACCAACTCAAACGCAAAAGCAACAACTAACCTTCTTTTTCCTACGTTCCTTATCTCTGGATGTAGAAACAGCATCCCGCACCAGTTTTATATATGAAGGAAGTACTTCCTTAGGAATTGAGCCAACAACCCTTGATAGTGCTTCCCAGGCAACTTTAACGGTTGCAGAATCCGTATCGCTAAGCAAAATAATCAGTGTAGATATCATGTTTGGAGCTTCGTCAACCAAATATAACTTGCTGTTTTTGAAGAAGTATCCTATCAGATATGACGAACTTCTCCTAACAGAAGCCTGGCACCGCAAAGGTAAAGAAAACAGGGAGTATGAGAAAAAAAAGGGGAAGTGAGAATGATAAAAGCCTCCAAGGATTACTTGCACGACATACCATGCTATCTCCAACACCTTTAAGAAGTTCAGTTATCAAGTACTCGACACCTTCTTCATCTATGACCAAGACCACTGTTTCTGCAGCCTCCTTTGCCAGAGTTTGAACTTCCTGAAAGGTTTAAACATATTAGGTAAAATAAGTTGGAGTTTGATAACACAATTCAGCACTTAAAATTAAAAACTTTCAGGACTTGTTTGATAACAGTAACAAACACATCACTTAATTAGTCTCGTTTAAGCAAAATTGCGCTCAAATGATAAGTCAAATTTTCCACTTTAAAATTTGCACTGGATACAACAAATTATTGGAATTATGAACAACTTTGTAAGTTAGCAATTTCAGCACAAAAATTCAGATCTTAAATTTTCAGCACTTAATTTTCAGCTTTACTATAATTTTTCTGTTTTAAAGACCTAACAGGATAAATCGGCAACAATGGGGCACATTCCTAGAGCAAATTGATACAGTGAGTCTAGATAAGCAACAACTGTGACAAACAATAATAAATAAATAAAAGAAAACAACAACAATGAAGCCTTAATCCCAACCAACCAATTTTATTTTTTTAATAAAAGAAACACACTTAAAGAAGAAAAACTGAAAAATTTGAAAATTTATTCACGTTGGAATACTAGTGCATACCTTGTCCTCATCATCCATTGCGGAGAGTAAGGCAGGGAGAATGGTACCAAGATGGACATTAAGCCCTGGTCCAGCAACCTCTGCTAATGCTCCCAGAGCATGTGCGTTGAAGGCACTGCATGCACAAACAGTTTTCAATAAGAAAGAGCAATAAGTAAATGACCGAAAAATACACATATTTAGAAAGTTTCGTAGCAATAGTGGAAGTGAAGCATACGAGAGGGGAAGGTGAACAAGCTTGGGCAGAATATGAGGTAATACGGCCGCAGTCCTGACACTGAAATTGGCAAGAAAAGGGTATCAGTTTCAAGATAAAACAAAGACAACAATTTGTATCTTCTAAAGAAATTTTACCTTAAAATTTGTTTGAGGCCATCGAGAGCAGTATCAGAGGTTTCATCATCCTCCAGAGCATGCAGAAGAGTTGGAACGATTTCATCAATTGCTTGCATTCCAGCACTCTGAATGATAAGATGTTTAAGTTTGTTCATCTCATGAATTAATACTTAATACAGATACAAACTCAAAAGAGACCGGACTAGTAAAAGAGCACCTTGTACAGAGTGCTGAATGCTAAGCCTGCAGACTCACGAACCTCAGGCATGCTGTTCACACAAATTTCTTTTTAGGAAAAAAATTAAATTTGTTGCACAAAATATTAGAGATAAGCAGTAAGCGAATTTATATTACCTATCGCAAAGGGCAGTCCTAATAGTGGGGATGAGCTCATCCATAAAATTCAATAGCTGACTCCTTCCAGCACTTGCCATTACCTCACTCAGACCAATGCATACACCCTGGCAGACCATGTAATATTAGAATTGTGAACAGGGGATATATTGTGCTCAACTGTCTAAAACAAGGTGCATTCCAAATAAGAAAACTCCTAAATCGTCTATAACAGATGCAAAAAAAAAAAAAAAAAAAAAAAAAAAAGAAAACTCCTAAATCGTCTATAAACAGATGCAAAAAAAAAAAAAAAAAAAAAAAAAAAAAAAAAAAAAAAAAAAAAAGGTGAGGTGAACTCCTCGCAACCTAAGCTTTCACCCTGATGCTGCCTGCTGCAAGAAAAGATGATAGAAACAGTGGTGCATTCTTATGCAATGCACACTACTGAACAGACCTTATAGTCTTGTAGTGATAAGTGTTCAAAGAAAGTAAATGTAGAAACTTGCAATTTTTTAACAAATTTTGTTAAAGAATATAATTGCACATGCAAACAACATATAGAGAGAGAGAGAGAGAGAGAGAGAGAGAGAATATTACTTGTCTTCTGCTAGCATCAGGATCCTTCAGCCCCCGGGATAAGATTGGGATAATCAAAGGAAGTACTCTCTCACCAAGCTTCCGCACAAGTTCACCCAATGCTCGTCCAGCAACCTACAGAGCAATATGTAATTAATGATTTCAATTTTGTAAACAAAGAATAAGGCGACGTTTAAGGAAAAAGATGAACGCACAAACCTGGCGCCTTTCAGATGATGATGATGCCAAAGAGGATATTAATGTATTCATCAAAACTGGCATGATTTCCTTTAGAGTCTTCGGAGTATTTGCCACAATAGTTTTCCATACATGTAACGCAGCCTGAGCGTAAAAGTTAAAAAAAAAAAAAAAAAAAAAAAAAACCTACAATAAGTTTTTCCATACATGTACCAGTTGAGCGGAAAAGTTAAAGAAAAAAAAAAAAAAAAAAAAAAAAAATAGAGGAAAGAATGATTTACTTGGAATTTCAAAACAAATGGAGGAAATGCATGTACCAAAGTGATTCAAAATAGTTTATATTAGGTCACTACCTGACGCACGGACAAGCTCACATCCGTTCTAACCATATATAATGCAGCAAGAACTTCATTACGTTTCTCTCTTCCTAAAACCTCAATAATCGCACGTCCATGTGCTTCAGTACTAGCACCTTCATCATCACTACCACCCTCAAGTAAAGCTTTTCCAGAAGTTCCAGCAACCTGGGAGGTGAAACAAGCTACCTCAGCAAGCTACTAGCGGAAATATTTTACATAGAAAATAGAACTTGAAAATGTTAAGAAGAATAACCTTAAACAAGAGGTCTCCTAATAATTCCACGGAGCTTTGCCGGATACGCCAATTATCATTAAATATACCATCTTCGACTGCTGGAAGAAGAAGAGGCAAGGCCCTATAGATTGGGGGGGGGGGGGGGGGGGAGGCGCCTATTAGATTGGGGGGGGGGGGGCGGGGGAGGTGGAGATAGGAAATAACATGAGAAAGAAAAGTAAATCACGTCAATTAAATGGCATGAAGCAACTGGAATCCAAATATTTCACAACAGGGGGGGGGGGGAGGGGAGAAGAAATAATGAGAGAAAAGTAAAAATCACCGCAATAAATGGCATGAAGCAATGATCCAAAATATTCACAACAGAAACGACACTTTGCAAGATTAGATTTGATTGCCTCCAAGAAATTTTCAATGCACTAACAGGAGGAAAGCAATAAAAATTGCATTTAATGAGCTAAGAAGTCGTCCATGAATTTAATTCAAAGGATTATATGAGGCAACATTGACGTTATTTCCTCCAGCAGTGTCAATATATTTTAAATGCTGGAACACATGACAAGGGAAGTAGAAGTATATTTTGAGCCCACTGCCAAGTAGTAAGAAAAAATAGAGAAATGAAGTAAATATCATGACAGCGCAGTACGTTGTTGCATAATGCTCAACAAGGACATGACCAGCTCCTAATGCCGCATCACGCACAGATTCATTCTCATCAGAAAGACCTGTAAAATATATCACCATATTAGAAAATACAAGAAAAACCCAGGTGAACATAATAAACTAAGTTACTAAAGCAAAAGAAATTTCCCAAGAAGGAAACTCACCATCTAAGATAGCAGGCAGCACCTGCTGCAAATAGTTCTGGAATTGAACACCTAGTGACCTTGGCAAATACTGCAGGCAAATATAAACAACAGGAATTAATTACCAGGCATCATGAAAACAACCCATAAGAATACAACAACATTTATGGTATTCACCTTGAAAAGTGTCAAATATCCATCACGTACAGATGCCCTTTGATGAGAACAATTCCGTATAATATCAGGTAGTACATGTTCAAAGTATTCCGTTCCTAGTGCAGCTAATACCTGGAAGATAGACAAAGAAGAACCTCTATTAAGTAGAATTAATAAGGAGAAACTTTCAAAATTAAAGTTTCCACTGAAATACCAAACTCCATAATCATATCAATTAAAAACGTCCATAATTTGTGAGATATACATGGTAGAACTGGCTAAATTTATGGGGAGAAATAAAAATCCAATCAAACGAAAAGCAGAAGTATCTGATTAAGTTTAACCTCACTCAACCCTTGAGCAGCTCCGGAGCGCTCAACATTACTATTATCAGATTTTAGCGTATCAAAAAGCCATGGGACAAGATCTGGGAAGTTTTCTTCTCCCATTCCTCTTATAAGCGACCCAATTGCCCGTGCTGCAACAGACCTAACTTCAGGGATTGGATCCACAAGAACCTATTTTTACACACCATGGTAAATCATATGTCAGAACAAATTGCATACATCAATATCTGCAACTCAAGTGAGAAATTTACCTTTTTAACTTCAGGAAGAAGCAACCCAATGTAAGGAATCATATCCTTCGGTTCTGTAACTAATGAACACATATTTCCAACAATTTGTGCAGCTTTCTTTTTAGTTTCAGCACTCCGCTCCCTTAGCCCTCTATGAACTATTGGTACCAACAGTGCAAGAGAAGGGGCATCAATGGAATTAACAAAAGTTGTCTGCAAAAAAATATATGTATATATATAAATAAAATCAAAAGCTTGATGACATATGCAAATTTTAGCACATATACCTCACATAGACAAGAATTTCTTTATTTTCTTTTTATCAGTAAAGTTACCTGGAGGAGAATGTCAAGGGAATACTTGGTATGATCATTTGGGTCTGTAAGGCCCATGAGCAGAGTAGGGACAAGGGAAGCTATTTCTGGATTCTTTATCACACTCCCTACCTAAGAATAGCACTGACAAATATTATGGACAATCATAAAATAAACATATGAAATGAAATATACAATAAAATATAACCTGCTGAAGCGCTGTTTGCCCGGCTGACTGGACTTTGGGATGAGTATCAGTTAATACCTTAATTCAAAAAAGAATATCAAGAGTTTAGAAAATTCAAACTTGTTTAAGGAAGCAAACCATGCTTATGTCTTATTCAGATATACCTCTGTCAGTTTCGGAACAACTTTGGGGAGGCACTGAGACAACTGTTGAGGAGCACAGTAAGCCATAGCACCAAGAAGCTGTACGCTGCTTTGCTTTGTCCGCCAGGCTTTATCCTCAAGACCCTGAAAAAAAAAAAAAAGCGTAATGTCAGTCAATTGAGCACTTTGAGACGATTGAATTTCTCCGACACAACTTTCACAGTGAGACGCTATAAATTAAATATGTGCGCAAGAAACAACTTTATATCTCAGTAATGATATGGAATATTTATAGAACACCTAAGTAAAGGCATAGACAATGTGCACATTTGATTTTTTCGCCACTTGTTTTTTGTTAGCCAAAATCCTTCACATATATTCAGAGTTAAGCAAGGTATCCAAAGTAACTGAATAGTATCATGATTCATTTGATTCCACATAGATTCATATGTGAGCATTTTGGCACAATGAATCAAATTAAAAGCACTAAATGGTTAAAATACGCAGAAATTGTTCATTTTGACAAGCATAACAAATTTGTTCTTATGAATACGCAATTTGAACAGGTTGGTCATATCAAATTTTTCATTGTCAAACAGCATTTAATAAGGCTGGACGACTTGCAAGTACACAGTCGTAAATCAAATCATTCAAATATGAAAAGTACAGAAAAAGAGAGAGGGGTTGGGGGGGTTGAAAGATACATAATCAAGATTTTTTCATTGTCAAACAGCATTCTAATACAGGCTTGGAAGACTTGAGCCAAGTAAATCAGTCCAGTAAATTCAAAACTCATTATTCAAATATGACACAGACACAGAAAAAGAGAGAGGGGTTGGGGGGGGGGGGGGGGGGGGGGGTGAGAGACAAATTACAAATTACGAACCTTTAGCAGTGAAGGAAGGACAAGCTTAACCCCCTGTGCACTGAGTTGAGACATCATTGCACGAGCAGCACATTCAGCAGCTTCACGAACAGCAACAACTTGATCAGAGAAAGAAACCAGAAGTAGTGGTAACATCTGAATCACATACCTAGACCAATAGAGAAGAACAGATTAATTGTAAAAAAAAATAGCAGACAGAATGTTTTACTATGATGAGAAGTTGTAAAACGTACGGTTCAAACAGTTTCCCCAGCTTTTCACAAAAGCACTCAAAAGCCAGAAGAGCTCCTTCACGAGATTTTGCAGAATTCCTAAAATTCAAAGAAAATAAATAACAAGCTCTATTAATGCCATCATACTAAAAACATAAACATCAAGGACCACTACCAAGAATAACACTGCCACACTAAACAATCAAGGTAAAGGAAGAGGAACCATTAAAAGTAATAATACAGTGCACATACTAGTAGGGGCAGTGCTGTGATCCCAAACAAGAGGGAAAATACCACAGGACTTATAGCCCAATAATCAAGTATCCAACTTTCAGGGAAGGAATTAAAGGTTCAATCCCTAGCACCCCTCTCTTTAAAAGTTTTGTATATATAATACATAAATAAAAGAATATTATTATACCTATCAACAAAGCCTTCTCTTAAGGCTGCAATAATCCCGTATTTCTTTAGGCAAGATATTCCAAATCCCTTTACCACCCCAGCAAGTCCAAAAGCTGCTCCACGACGTTCACCATATTTGTCGCTCTTCATCAGCTGATCCAGCAGTCTAGAAAAAAGTGCAGCTGCATCATCCTGATGCCAGAAATATTACATCAATGAATTTATGCTTTCGAAAATAAACAGAAAACATTCCCAGCCATTATCCCTTTTTATAAGATTGCAACGGTATCTAGATGTGCCAAGTGACTGCTTAAACAGTAATTTGCATTAAGATAATTAAAATACAGAACAATCTGAAAGTTCAGGGAAGCACCGCACTGGCTACATACTTGCTTTGATTGCATGAGTGGAGACAGGCACGTTGACACTGCCCGCTGAACAGCTTCTGACGGAGTGTTCAACACATCCAACAACTTCTCAACTACAGTATGAACTTTTGGATCATCCTGCAATGAAGTTCCCATGTCCAGGCTAAAGTAGAAAGAATGCAAAGGATACTTTCCTAAAACAAAAAAAAAAAAAAAAAAAAAAAAAAAAAAAAAAGCTTACTAATATGCAAATCAAACCTTTTTCAAAAAAAAAAAAAAAAAAAAAAAAAAAAAAAAAAAAAAAGATAGGTACTAATATGCAAATCAAACCTTTTCCAAATGTTTAGCCAAAGCTCCGGTAAAAATAACTACACCCTCACGAACCAAATCATACTTTTCCTCATCTGATGCCTAAGTAAGAAGAAAGATAGGGTAAGATAATAAAAGAATTTGAGACATTTACATGAGAGATCATGCATATCCCAGCCAAAGGACATCGAACATAAAGAAGAGATACAAGGTAAACCTTTTTGTTCAAGTAATTCTCAAAGATTGGAAATAACAAGGAAACATTTTCTTTCCCATGCTTATCAATAATCATTATTCCAGCATTGATCATTCTTCCCCGAACATCTGCATTAGGATCAGCCTACAACATCAAAACCGTTCAGGAATTAGCCATAATACTCTAACACACAAACATATACACAAATACATATACGCACAAACATTGGGATAAATACGATCAGAGCTCTAATTAAATAATATAAACTGAACAAAACAATGTATCAACAGATGATACCCCTGCTGTATCATGAAACCATTTAAAAGTGACCAACTATTAGAAACATCATGCCATTGCCATTTATCCTACTAAAGTATTCATTTCAAAATGGAATGAACATTATGATTCCAATAATCATGCCACTTAGAATTAATTTTTGAACATCATAGACAATGGAACAGTAGAACATGTCAATGTGATATTGGGAGAAGACAGGACTGTAAAACAACCAAGAGGCAATTACATTATCTAAGAGAAAAAAGTTACCCTATTACAGGGATAAAGAAAATAAGGTCTAACCTCATAATCATACTATTTATATACAAGACAAAAACACTGCTGTCTAAAAACAGACGTGGTTATTTGAAATCTTCTATAACACATACCCATATGCATATATATATTTTCTTTCCAATGGGGAAGGCCATGGGGATGCAACCATTAACCCACCTACAATCAACTTCAAGTATATTGCCCCAACCTGGCCAGGGGCATAAATGTGGCCCATTAACATCATTTGCATACTCAAAAAGAGAGAGAGAGAGAGAGAGAGAGAGAGAGAGAGAGAGAGAGAAGTGTTGATAGCAGTTCACTTCCGTAAAGAGCATCCAAAATTGTATGGAAAATTGTGGGAATAGAATTGACTACAAAAAATTTGCTAACTTCATTGGGCTATAATATCGTATTGATGTTAACACAAAAATTTCATTTCCAGGAGAATGGGAAGAAAAAAAAACACTCGACAATCCAATTTAGATAGAGATTATAAATTTGACTAACAATTAATCTATTTGGAGAACAGCGATTAAATCTTACCAACGCTCGTGATATGAGGAATGTCATGACAACAGGAAGGTCTTTTGTTCTCAGAACATCAGCAGCAGAATGTAAAGCCAAAGCTAATCCTTGTCTGCCTATCCACCCAGCATCAATATTGTCCTCACCAAAAGCAGAATCTCGAATATATAAGGAAAATAAAGTTGAAAGCGATTCCTGAAATTATTGTTAAGCAACTCAAAATAAAATCCAAGAAAACACAGCTAAAGCAATATTTATTTTTTTAAGTGAGGAATGACACAGCTTAGTTGCATTCAAAATAACCTGTATAGAATCAGGGTTTTCGTCCAAAGCAGCAGCCAATGCCTCTGCAGCAGCCATACGAACATTATAGTTGCTATGACAAAGTGCTTTGAAAAGTCCAGAATAGTCAGTCCCAAATTCATGTCCATAGCGATCCCAGATATCCTCTGCCGCTTCAGCAATTGACTGTGAATAAGATTAAGTTTAAAAAATTTCATTAATAAGGAAAAGGCCAACAAACTGAAATAATTGATAAAGCAAGGAAAAACTGGTATTGTCATTCCGGCAAACAATGTGACTGATATACAAAGAAGGCACCAACTTTAGATGCCTTTGTTAAGTTATTTTAAATACCCAAAACAACTGAACAAATAAAATTATGTGTGAAGAGGAAAGGAACAAAAAAAAAAAAAAGAGGAAGTATAATAGGTTTCACTGACTGAGAGAACTTCCAAGGCATGAACCTCACTGTAAAACTGTCTGCATGGGTTAGAATTACTACCAGCAGAGCAGAATTTCATTTTTTCAGCACCAAGGCCCACTGGTTAATTTAAATGTCATCCTCAGAGAACGAAGACAGTGACAGAGCAAGTTGGGTACACACAACAGAGAGCAAAACTTAAGTTGATAGGAAATATATTTGGTTGGTTGAGAGTTGGCTAAATGCTTCCTGCAAAACTTCTACAAGTTAATCTCAAATGCAATGTGAACAAGGAGTTGACAGAGTCTCACACTAAGGGACAGAAAGCATGGGTGGACAACCTTGGTGAACTCTTGATATTTGAAGTGGAAAATGGACCCCCTAGTTTGTTTGGAATGAGTAGGTATAGAGCTTTCTGGGAGCATTTGCTTCCCTTTATAATGTCACAATCAACAAAGAATTGTTGGTGGAGTACTGCCCAGAGTACAAAAACTGGGTGGTGATATTTAATCCAATTTTCATTTAATACTTATGTAAAGATAAGATAGTTTCCACTAAAGTGTAGGTTGAGCATAAGGCGCAAAATCAAAAGGATGGTAACCTTTGACTGAAGAGCTTCCCACAAAAGAAGTATGGGAACAAAGGCATTAAGGTGGCAGTTCTTACGCTGCTAATCATGCAGATTAGATTTCATTCTGAGAGTGAGAGGAAATGGGAAACTATCAATCACTTATTAATTGTTACCTCGCTTATGAATATGGGTTCTTATTTTCATTTCCATTGGAATTTGTTGCATACAGTGAAAATGTGATACTAAGAGGCTAACATTATAGCACAATTCCAAAGCAGAGGAACATTTGTCTCCTGGTTTAATTGGATGGTCATAAGGAAGAAAAATACTAAGATTTCCTCAGAAATATCACCCTGGTCCACAAAATCTAAGATATCTTCTTTATATTTTGCTTCTGGGATAGGCAACATCATACACACAAGTTCCCATGACTCACCATGGGTTACACTTCTAAGAAATCATTTTATTTGTTATTTAATCTTTTGACTGGGTCTCATATGTGCATCTCTGGTGCACAGTACATGACACCACTCTTCAGATGCATTCACAGATACAGTTTTGTTATTACAGACGGGGAGAGAAAATACAGTTGCCAGACCGAACCTTTTCTGGATCATGTAACGCAATCCAAATGCTGGTTGCAACCTCAACATTCTCAGGAAGAGAATGACTAGAAACAGCAGGAATGCATTTTATGGCATTTAAGCATGCCATTCTCACATGGACGTCTTTTGCATACACACCATACAGAGCCTGCCAAAAATAAATGTCAGGAATCATGAGAAAATTAATGCAGCACATGCAGAACCAAATTAAATGTACGGGCTGAGCAGAACTCAGTCAAAGTGACCGAACTGAACAGTTCAGTCTATATAAAACCAAAATTTTTTTTTCAGATCATATCAGATTTCATTTAAAACTGAAAATTGAAAAACAATTTGAATTAAGCCCAAATTACTTCAAACCGAAAAACCAAACTGAAATTATTCATTTTGGTTTAATTCTGTACAGTAATCACTTCGGTTTAGTTTTTTCAGTTTTGACTGAATTGATCATTTGCATACCCCTAATTAAATAAAAATATAAAGAACATACAGATGCAACTTCATCTGACTGCAGACCAAGGCACAATTCATTCAAGGCTGCTCCAACGGGTGCTTGGTAAGCAGGAACAACACCTAGAACATGATAAAGAGCCTGAAATGCAAAAAAAAAAAAAAAAAAAAAAAAAACCAACGGGTGCTTGGTAAGCAGGAACAACACCTTAAGAACTGATAAAGAGCCTGAAATGCAAAAAAAAAAAAAAGAAAAAAAAAAAAAAAAAAAAAAAAAAAAAAAAAAAAAGCAACATAAAAATATGCTATTAAGTGACAGGTAAAACTTTTGTATCAAAAGGAAGAGAAATAACTGATAGCATTCTAAGTCTTGGGAGGGGTAATTGGGGATCCATATGCAAATAGAGAATCCGAAGCACATCATCATGAAGTGCAGTCTTCTTTGGAGTTAAAAGAATACGCTCCATTATCTGGAAAAAAAAAAAAAATAAACGTATTAATAGAATATTTTGTCATAGAATGGATAGTCCCACAAAAAAAATTGAGAACAGAACACTTACTGGAAAGACAAAAGTGAAGGAATCTACAGGAAGAGGTTCAGATTTACAAGAGATTGATAATCCATTAATTATTCTTTCAAAAAGTCCCAGGGATGGTCTTTCATTGGCTTCCGCTTCACCAACTGCCAGAATTAGATCTAGCAGAACACTGACATCCTCAGTGACAATAAGCCGTAGAGCAGTAGCAATATCAAGGGCCCAATTACAAAGCGGTGGAGCTGTACATCCAGCAAGTTTCACCAAGGTTTCATAAGCCACATCACTTACTATAGGGGACCGCAGCAAAGGATCAACAAACTTAACCTAATGGCATATGAAAACAAAAGTTAGGACACAATACAAAGGAGAGCAAACACATATATATAAGGAAGAAAATGAATATAACACATCTTGAAATTATATAAACATAAACATGAAAGTTGATCAAGTTGATATATCAATGACAAATGAATACTCATGAATCATGAGAAACAATTTATTTAAGATCATAAAAGGAGCAATGTACTTGAGAAAATAAAAATCAACAGATGCTGCTCGTAACATGTTAACCATTACATGGAAATTTTTTTCCCCTTATCTGCATGAATATTGCTGCATCAAGAGTGACTTGAGAAAACCAGAGAATAGAAACTAGTATATATTCAACGTTTGTTTCCACATGCAACAGATGTAAGAAGAATAAAAATTCAAGTCCTAATGATCCGAACTATCCTAAACTTAGCTGCTATTCTCCATTCTATCCAATTACTTTCAATTTATCAATTTGCTACACGAAATTTTGAATTGGTAATATTCACATCCACAAGGAGTTAAGGTAATTGAAGACATGGCACTAATGACATTCTGAGTAGGGGTGGCCACGGTTCCGGAACAGGCGGTTCCGGTTCCAGAACCGGCGGTTCCGGTTCCAGAACCGGCGGTTCCGGTTCCAAAAAAACTGGAACCGGAACCGAACCGAACGAACCGAAAATAAGGTCCGGTTCCGGTTTCCGTTTGGTAACCGGACGCGTTCCGGTTCAGTTCCGGTCCGGGTCCGGTGATAAACCGACCGGTTCCGACCCTCGATTTTCCGCCGAATTCACCATAATTTTAAATTTTAAATCTTTAAAAGGACTCGGTTTCTCAATAATTTAATAAATTTGGTGAAAGCTTATTTTGTAAAAAAAAATACCAACTTAAAAAATTAAAATAATTCTACAATTTAAATTTATTTTTTTAAAAGACTTGATATAAATTATTTCTTTTTACAAAAAAATTCTTTCAACTGAAATTATTTTTTGTTTAAAAAAAGTTTGAACAATTTAAAAAATATTGCTAGAGAATAAGTAGAGAGAGTAGAGATTTTTTTGGTAATGAATTTGCTAAATGAAATGAGGTATTTATAATAAATTCCAAAAATTAATTTTTCAGAAAATACCCTTAAACTAGCCTTATATAGCCGTTTATAGCCTATTGGGAGCGAATAATTAATAATTTCACAAAATAAAAATTAAAAAAAAAAACACAACGTTCAGACAATAATTATAAAGAATATGTATTTATTTTATTCATTTTTCTGTTGTCCCTTTGTAGGGGTAGGGCGGTAGGGTTTATAATTTTATTGTGTCTAAAGGTTGGTGGACAGAGTGGTGCGAGGTACTGGGGTTCTTTTGCCTCTAAAGGAGCTTTTTTTTTTTAATTTTTTTTGGTGTGACATGTTTATAAGAAACTCCGGTTTCGAACGGCGGTCTACCGGCCGGAAGAACGGCGGGTTCCGACCGGTTTTCTGGAACCTGCCGGTTCTGGCCTCCAGAAAATCTGGAACCGGAATATTCCGTTCCGGGTTCCGTGTTGGTCCCGGTTTCCGGTTCTCACCGGTTCCGGTTCGGTTCACGGGACCGCGTTCGAAGGTCCCGGTTCCGGTTCTCACCGGTTCCGGTTCCGGTTCCGGACCGGTTCGAACCGGCGGTTCCGGTTCCAGGAACCGTGATTTGGCCAAGCCTAATTCTGAGGTGAAGGGCAACACTGAGTGGGGAAGCCTTTGTATGCTAACCAATTAATTCCTCCAAAAATTCAAATAGTTGTCATTTCAATGATTTTGTCCAGGGAAATACATTTGATATGGCAACGTCCAATCAAATTTCAGGGAACCAGCAGGGGTCATTAATAACAAGAATTGTCTTCTTAGCCTTGCCCTCCACCTTAGCAGATCGTGTGAGCTGAATTTTACCAACTACTCACACCTCTTACTCAACGCATACAATCGTTATCAATTCCAAGTTTCATGTAGCTAATTGATAAAATATGAAGCATTATATACAATAAGGAACACTCAAAAAGTTCAAGACATATTGGATAATTATGCAAAATAAAATTACCCCAACTTTGCCAACATTATACATTTGTTAGATGTTGGATGGTTGGCCGGTTGAGCATCAAAACATGAAACATATATAGAATGAAAAGGTGGTTATGAGTCACACACCAGGGAAGGCAGTTGACTGTGAGCAAATATAGGATTAGCTATGGCAATTTCCCCAAGTGTCCTCAGCACCAAAGACAGATTATGCTGTATACCTCGGACCTTCTCACGTATTGAAGCCTCCTCTTTTAGCAATAACTCACGTGCCTCTTCTTTTGCAGTCTTTCCTTTGTCTACAAAAGTCAAAGGCAGCTAAAATGGGTTAAGAAAAACATAAATAACACAATAAACAAAAGTCATCAACCAATGCATAGAATGCAAATGACATGCCAGCTTTCTTCACTAATTTTCCAGTATCCTTTTTCCCCGGACCAGCAGCTTCTCTACCCGCTGGTTCTCTCTTGACAGAATGATTAGAACTGATATGATCCTGTTATCAGACGACAATTTAGTTGACAAATTAATTACCTCAAAGAGATCACAGAAGAAGCAACAAAAAAATAATGGGAATAATGGGAAAAAAAAGAGAGAAATAATAGTTGAGTATCGATAATTACCATGCCATCTTGGTCCTCGTACATCCGGAAACGACCCTTTGCTTGTTTTGTATTCCTAGTAGCAACAGATTCTGCAACATATACACCTTGTTCGCTGGAAAGAACTCCTTCAGGAGTATGAAAAATCTGAAATAAGAAAAAATAATCAAGAAAAAAAAATGGATGGATGAAAATATAATACTAGAGCAAAAATGATGTGGCATAAGTACAAGTAGTTAGAATAGGGACATCAAATCATCAGAAGATGCCATCTTTTCACATCTATATAATTTACCACTCATGATCAAGAAAAGAATATGGATGAATTGAAAGAGCATCAAGAATTAAAAAGTTCCTAGACAGGAAGCAGATTCATTGTCAAAGCCAACAGAATGGGATAACCTTATGTTTCACAATAGAGAAAGTCAGTAATAGAGTCGAGAAACTATGAAGCCTAAATATACAACTCATAAAAAGAAAAATTTACTCAAAGACCAAACAGCTAAATCAGCCCAATGACTTGCCAGTTTTGAGAGTCTAATCACTTGTCATTTTGTTGGTTCACAGTATTCTTTATCATTAAACGGACACAAAAGATGGAAGCTAAGAAGCCAACATCTCCACTGCCAATTTCAAACCAATAGTCTAATTGAGAACATTGAATCAGAACCATCCACATTAACTTTCTAAAAACTGAACAGATATAGATGTTGAAAATGTGTCATTCGAGAACAAAATGACAGGAAAATGTAGCTACCAGAATCTTAAAGAAATATTATGTCATCTTGTAAATGATAGCTTGTTGCAAAAAACATTTTTAAGTCATAAAGAGAATTCAATTCATAGATCACAAAAACACAAAAACAGAGAGATGAAAGAAATCATTCCAAGCAAACATTATTTCTACAACTACGTCATTGCAATCACTTGGTAGAAATACAAAAAATCTATGCAATTCATAGATCACCAACTTTCAGTTAAGGAGCCAAAAAATTACATGTTAACCAACAACTTCTCTCAAGTTGTGAAGCAATGTGGGAGGATGCAATATAATTCATTCGGATGCAACAGGGAAAAAAAAAAAAAAAAAAAAAAGGAAAAAAAAAAAAAAAAAAAACAAAGAAAGTCCTCATCCTCAAATTATTTTTGATCTCAAACATTTTCTATCGGGAGATTTTACTAACCAAAAATGATAAAACAACTTAGAAAAAAAAAAAAAAAAAAAACAAAGAAAGTCCTCATCCTCAAAATTATTTTTGATCTCAAAATTTTCTATCGGGAGATTTACTAACAAAAATGATAAACAACTTCAATTTTAATTAATACAAAAATGTGATCAAACCTACATTTTGCAAATCTAAAATAAATCAATTAGATGAATATAAGAAACTTTACCTGAATATCACTTTCTGAAAGCATATCATGTGAATAACGATCTTCAAGATTTCTTAAGTGCTGCCAAAGAGAATAAGAAGGCTTTGGTCAAGACTCAACTATCAAAGATGACATCATCAGCCATAATTCAGGAAAGTTCCATTCAAAACAGCAAGCATACTAGCTATAAACCTTTTCAAACTCCATATAAATCTCTCTAGGTGCAATTGACATCAGTGTGGTTAGAGAATTTATTGCTGCTTCTTGTTCCAAGACATTCAAACTCATCAACCCCATTGGTCCAAGCAGAACCTGCAAATGAAACTATTAGTGGCTAACAACAAGTACAGGCATGTCTTCACGTTAGAGATACAGAGACAACGTAATACAACACTCACCCCAGTTAAAGTTAATTGGAGGAGCTAAAAGTAGAATATACCACATCAAATTAACTGAGAAAATTCTAGAGCACTTAACAACAACAACTAAGCCTTAATCCCAAACTAATTCTAGAGCATTCAATTAAAATCACGCTTAAACATCAAAAGTTAATTTATATAGTAACTCCAATTATAAGTCACAACAATAACACTTCCTAAGCAATATTTCAAACATCAAAATCAAGACAGTCTCATTCTCTCAAGTTTTATTGGAACTCATCTAGCTACAAATAGCTTATATTACACTGCAGGGAACTCTCTCCCCCATCATTTTCTTTCAAGATCATGTCACAGAAAAGCATTGAAAGAAAAAAGGAAAAGGAAAAAGAAAAAGACAATGGGAAACCATAAAAATATTGATCTCCAATAAAATAATAAAATGAACACTGAAACAATCCTATATGAATGTAAATACCCAATTTTCCACCAATACTTTAAAGATAATATTTGAAATAAGCCAAATATGAATGTGCAGATGTGCATTCTCATTGCATAATTAATAGCATTCAATATCAGTAGCACCAATTTTTATGAGCAATTTTAATGAACCCAATCATATCGTAAGCATATCAAAAGAAAAAATAGCAAACCTTTGACTCTGACAGGAATATTGTCAGTTAAAAATATATCAAACTGTTGAGGATACTTCCAAAAAAAAACACAAGTTCCATATAGCTTCAACCAGGCATGCACAAGCAAGACAATTCACTACCTAATGAATCTTTTAACTGCAACAACTTCATATTATTGAGATTACAATATTTATTAACAGTAGAGCTACAACTTGAAAAATTCAAACAACACAGGTAATGAACAGTTTTTATTTCATAAAATCTGAAATGTTGAAAAGCCATAAAGCAATGAACCCAAAAAAAAAAAAAAAAAAGAGTTGCATCAGGATCCATAAATTCAAACCTTATGTTCTTTATACAGTTCAACAAAGCTAGCCATAGCAGCAGAAGAATATATCTCAGGTTATTTATTAGTGATATTCTTTACTTTGCAGACACATCAAAGTAACTTATGGCCAACATTGCACATCTTTCAGGTAACTTTGTTGTAGCACTTTAAATAAGTTCTAGGAAAAAAGTTCAAATCTAACAAATCTAGTTAACTTGGCATACAGTGGACATTAATCAACTGAAAAAATGTATCCCCGCCACAAGGTTGTCAAGTTTTCTATCATTAAATTAAATTAAGCCATAAAAAAATGCATATAGTTTGAAGTCTAATCCACAACTTTCACGGACTTTGTTACATTAAAAGCTAAGTGTAAATGAGTTACAAATGTAAAAATAAAATTAAGACTTCGTGCTTACCTTGCACAAATTCTCAACCTCTGCAGAAATAATGCAAAAGACATCAAACCCAAGTGTTTGTAAACATTTTCGGACCCTCTGCGAATGAAAAGAAGAATTTGTCAATCAAACCTAGATGAGGCAAAATAATGATGATCTTTTCTGCTATTGGCAACTTTTTATTCTTGTCAGAAACATCGTTCATCCTGCTATTTTAAAATTAGCAGTTCCCACCCATCTGGCATGCTTCCGTTATTCTCATAGTTAACTTTATTTGCTGCATATCCCCCTGTTACGTTTACTTTCGAAAATGACTTACCAGACTTATTCCAATTTAAACATATTTGGAATAAGTTTATAAAACTCAATAGTAAAGCTAAAATTTTTGACAATGATATGGACAAAGAGTGAATAATATCTAAATCAGGGGGCTTTCCAGTCATTTTGTCAAATATGCCAGGACACCGTGAATATTACATTTGACTATAATACATTTTGCTTCTTGCTTAACATTTCAACCATTATGAGCAAATATAATCTTAGACGTTATTGTCATTGACAACAAGGCTTGTATATGCAAAATGCAAAGCACGCACGCACGGATGGAGGTAAGAAAAAGCAGGAGAGCCATGGAAAGAGAGAGAGATCTACCCTCCAAACTGCATCTCTTTTTGCTGTGCCCACTATGCATGGATGATGCGAGCAGAATATTATTTGAGCAGAAATACTTGGAGAAGTAGCAAGAGTTGCAGACGATATCACAATTAAAGCCTTCACTAATACTTCAACCGATGGAAGAAAAGAAACTTGAGTGTCCAATGAATTATCTGTGTCACTACAGAGAAATCAATTTAGGAGGAGAGGATAGAAACCTTTGGACAAACCACCAAAAGAAAAGAGCGCCCAAAGAAACTACAAGTCAACAATCAGAGAAATCTAAAAGAGAAAGAGGCGGAAAGGGCGCAATCAGTTAAAACAACTGGACACATTCAGAATATGCCATAAATACCTAAAGGAAAAAAACCACATGAAAGGTAAAGAGTCATCAGCTAAAAATTTACCTTGTTTTTGAAACAGACAGTCTCTCTCTAACTACTGAAAGAAAACTAGTGAACTCAGTTAAAAGTGCTTCAGATAATTGTGGGACAGAAGTAATTATCCTTTTGATAGCATCATGTGACACTTTTCGAATCTCCCAACTTGGATGGCATATTAAGAAGACCATTAACTGCAGCCAATACATAATTAGTTACCATGTTTCCGAGGAAACAAATCCATTAAATGCTTTCAAGCAATACCTGTAACAGCAATTTCATTGAAAAAACTTCCAAAACTCTACACAAGAATGAATAGGGGAGCCAATTAGAACTTTCCTCATAATAAATAAATAAATTAATTAAATCTTGATGACAGCAAAATGGTGTAGTATAAATGAAACCACCTGCGTGAATGTTCCACTAGGAGCACTTCAAGAAGGTCAACACATGCCAAACAATCTTCAGTAGACAATTTTGAAGCCTGTATAAAGATGCAATTCATTTAAATAACAGACGGGCACAGGCACAAAACATGCACTGACAGACAAAGATCGTGAAAGAAGCTACCACAGAAGTTTGTACAAGTGAAGGTTCATTTTGAGAAATCAGAGACCAGATCTTTTCCTTTGCCATAGTCTCCTCTGGAAAACAAAATGAAGGAAAAAATCAGCTCAAAGCTAAACCAATAGGAAGCCAAAGTAGTATCATGCAGGAAAGAAATAGCAGATTCTGTTTCAAGTACAACATTTAAATATCTCTTATCAAGATATAAAACAGCAGCAAGTAGTAGGCACAAAAACCTGCTTTGATGTCAGCAGATGCAATCTTTGCAGCAATAAGCAAAGCATATACACCATCCAGGCGCTGAACTGCCTTAGTGAAACCAGTTTTGACTAATTGTATGAGAGGCCCAAGCAAAGAGGATATCTGAGGTGCACGATTCGCCAGTTTCACTTAAGTCACAAAACATGGAGACTAGTACGAAATGCAAAAGCTCAGATAAACATATATTGATTGGCTAAAGTTACCTGCAAAACAGCATCAGCATTTTTGCATATGACCCGTAGACAACGAAGATGCCCCCTTCTCAAAATTTCCTTCTCCTTAAGACCAGAAGCAATAAAAGAAACCATATCTGTCTGAACAGCATCGGCAGATCGTGCTGCCCAAGAAGA
This sequence comes from Jatropha curcas, assembly GCF_014843425.1. Next base: position 242,700 of record NW_023591415.1, on the reverse strand, counting down.
AATAGCACACAAAATTGCAAGCTTTACTTCTTCATTTCCTGTAAATTTGAATGGCCGTCACAAATTAGAACCAAATATGACGCGCCCTCTCAAAATTTTCTTCTTCCTTAGAGACCCAGAAGCAATAAAAAAACCATATCTGTCTGAAACAGCATTTTTGGCAGATCGTGCTGCCCAAGAAGAAAATAGCACACAAAATTGCAAAGCTTTACTTCTTTCATTTCGCTGTAAATTTGAATGGGGCCGTCACAAATTAGAACCAAAATAGTGACGCGGGGAGGGGGGGGGGGGGGGGGGGTTGAAGCAAGAGAATGGAAAACGTATGCATCAATAAACACGGAAGCAGCTATTGAGTGGTGGAATATCGAACAACATTACCACTCATCTTTGTAGGCAAGACAAAAGACACCCACATATTTTAATGGACAGACTGCTAAATATTCTTCAGGAGCATATGGACATCTCATTTGAAGGAGCATTGAACATGCCAATTCTCTGGATATATATATAGGGGGGTTGAAGCAAGAGAATGGAAAACGTATGCATCAATAAACAGAAGCAGCTTGAATATTATTAATATCAGAACACATTACCCTCATCTTTGTAGCAAGACAAAAGGAACCCACATATTTTACATGACAGACTGCTTAAATATTTTCCTTCAGGAGCATATGACAACTCTTGAAGAGCATTGAACATGCCAATTCTCTGGTAAGGAAACTGAAGTCTTCCCTCTGAGCCTGACGACATTGAAAATGTAAGTTGGCAGAATCTCAACCAATTATTTATTAATAGAAGATCAAAATTGTAATGTTATAATCCACTGTGAAAAACCATAAAGAGCAAGCACAAACCTCCAATTACAGCTTTAACAACACCAAACATTGCCTCTAAAGCATCAGGGTTACTCGACTTTTGGCTCAAAGAACGAACTACAGCCAATGCCCCAAGTCTTCTACTTTCATCTGTGTGTCGAGCCTGTGACAATACTACAGAAAGAAGTTCACTCGCATACTTGCTCAAATCAAGTTCAACTAATTTCAAAAGAATTCCCACTGATTCCAACACAATCTCAGGGTTGCGCTTTAACATTTTTACTGAAGATGGAACCACAATATTTTGAAAATCTTCATGCAACAAATGCATAAAAAGTGGACGGAAAGATTCACTAAGCCCTGCTGGAGGCTTTTCTTTGGCATTTAAAACTGCCTTAACATATAAATCAAGAAAAATTGGCTGCACAGAACAAAAAAAAATTATGTCAAGACTTCAAGGCTAAGAAGCAAAATGTTCGCTATGTAATAAAAAGAACCATTACCATCCAACAGTCCCATATCATGTAAGCAATATCTCTACTAGCACAGGATGTGAAAATATAACCTTAAATTGTTCAAAAGAAGGTGATGCAATTGAAAACTCCAGCAACAGCGACATTAATTCTGGACTATCCTTGTAGGGAATCCGTAAATCCTTTAAGTCATCCATGTAGATTTTGTATATGTCCGGTGACTGATAAAGTACGAAAAACATTGGATCATTAGATTGACAAATATCAGCCAATTCAGTAGTGTAACCTCCCCGAAAACAAGCAAAAATAAATAGGGCTAAACCTGTGAAAATAAATGAAAAAATAATTTATTGCAAGCCCTTTTCTCCCGAAAAGATCTCTGAATAACAATATGAAGCAGAGATGCCTGGACTGCAGAAACCCTGCACACTGCATTCTTTGAAACTGCAGCAAACTGACTCTTGCTTAACAGAAGACATGACCACTTGAGAAGTCTGTAGCAGCCCACATGGGAATGGAACTTTGACTGCCTTTCCATGGTCTGAACAAGGGTTGCAGCAAAACTTTTCATGAATGTGATTTCACCTAAAGCTTTTGCGATCACATCATCAACTGCTTTCCTTGATCTAAGATCCCCATATATAGCCAATGTTTTAAAAATTATATCTACCAACAATGACACAAGCTCAGGAGACATCTCTGTGCAGAATAAAATTGCAAAAGTTAGACAACCGGATATTAACATTACAAAAGTTGTGCAACAATGCAGCTTTGAATAACAACCCTAGCACCTCCCGAGCATGTTTGGAGAATGCAGAGTTCAGGATGTCCTTCTTCAAAATAACAAAGAACAATAAAATAGACCTAACCAGATTATCAACTGATGCATATAAGCATCATAGTATTAACCTTGTGGCAGACGTAAATGAGGGCAAAAGAAGGTCACATTAACATTGCCCACATAAATTTTACACTTGAATTTCTCTCACCAAACATATGTAAAATCACTCTCCAACTTATCACATCATCTGAAAATAGAGACTATTACAAGCAGAAGAGGTAAAGTCTTCTGGATGCACTGCACGCTTAAACTCAACTGCTAAGGTCATGTTCAGTTGTGAGAAAACCAGGCATGCTTTCTATGAAATGATTTCAAGAAACATGAAAACTAGATACGTGTTAGGTTGTGAAAATATTTAAATGGGGAGTTAGAAATCCGATTTCTGATTTTGCAAATCAACTCTAGCTTTTTCCCCTTTTCCTTATAACAATTCCAGTCGAAATCAAGATGACATCAGCAGTGGCCAAATAAGTTGCCCTACCAAACAAAATCGTTGCCTGAAATGGCTTCAATTCATGCACCCACGAATTGGTCTGCTTGGAGCTAGTATATTTTCTTTTCTATTAGTTATTTATTTCTTTACGTTTTGTGCGTGTCTATCTATTTATTTTAAAATCATTTCTAAGCGGACAGGGACGTAATTCAGAATGCACAGAAACTTTAAATTGGATATAATTATGCACTATCCACTATGCTCCTGTGTAAAAACTGAAGGAATGTGCATCAATTTTACTATTTTTCGAAATAAAGCCAACCAAGCTACACAGACATGGAAAAGCTTCTCTCAAACTGCATTATATGATCTTGTATCTCAAACAAATTAGCTAGAAATTGCTCAGATGGTAGTTACAAGTGAGTTTTAGATACTGAAAGAGGGCATAGAAAACCGTATAATAATCAATGCATAAGCAAAAATCTTCGACTTCAAACATTTCCAACTATAATTCTGTAATAAAATGAACTCGCAATACACATAATTCGTCTTGTTTCCATGGCCTTTGAGCTAACTTAATAGTTAGAATGTCATATTAACTTGGTTTGCTTCCATTAACAATGAATGGCTAGCTCCATATACAAAATCAAGAGAATATGAGAATGGTACTAGCCTGAATTGTTGAGAATCGAAGGGATATCATCGCGGAAGATCCGGACCCGTTTCTTGGTGGATGGAGTGGAGACGGAAGCGGCGATGGAAATGAGGGAATCCGCCATTTGAAACGGGGAGGTCCGGATTATGGATCCGAGTAAAAACTTCAAGCTCCGGCAACGGAAATGGAGAGTAGGTGATGCATATAGCAATCCAGATGAAAGGAAAGTACGTTTTAAAATTTGATTAGGGTTTTAGAAGCTGAACTGAACTGAACTGACTGAAGAGACTATGAGTACATGTTATTGTTGATGCTTGAAAACTAAAAGAAATTTCCTATCACAAATAGTGGGCTTTAAGACTTCCATGGATTTAGTTTACGGTCCATGGACCGTCTTATTGAGCTTTCCTCTCTCTATGTAAAATCTGGTTCAGGCCCATGTAGAAATCACTCTTGGGCCAGGAGTGTGCAAATCGTTTTATCGATTTCATCGGTTGGATTCTACTTTCGATTTTGACTCGTTTCTATCCTTAATTTGGTTTTATTTTAAATTTTAAGCCCATTTATTTCCAAAAATAATTTATTTAAAAAATATTTTCATATTTTCTGATATTTGAGCCCTCAGAAAAATCAGTTAATTTCTTGATTAAAGATAAAACTAAATCATTTTAAAGGATTTCATCCTTGAAATAATGAAACATATTTCAAAATATGATATATTTATTATTACATCTAATCCATAATATTTGTCATATTTTGAATTTTACTTTCCCTTAAGATAATCGTTAAATTGATCAAAGTTACAATAGATTATTGAATGAATTGATTATAATACTCTTGATTTAATTCTAATTCTTTAGAAAAATCATTAAATTGGAGTAATAATTATTGATCATATACAAAAAGTAAATATGAAAAAAAAAAAGATTTATTACCCATTGAAACCACAAATGTTATAAATATTTTGGAATAAAATATTTTCTCAAATGTAATAAATATTATAGAATGGAGATAATACAATCTTACAAATTTTACATTTTTATTAATCAATAATTATCAGTAGCCACCATCACCATTAGTTATCACAATTCGCCATCAGCGATGTCAATTTATTATTTTTTATTCATTTTTCTCATAATCAATAATAAATTTTTTAAACAGCGTAACATTTTTATAATAAAAAATATTTTTAGGGTTTGTAAATTGACATTTTTAATTTTTAACTAATTTTTAATATTATAACCACATAGCGAAAAATAAATTATTTTAAAATTTTCAAAAAATTAATTTTGTTGAAAAACATTTTTTAAAATAAGTTTTTTTTTGAAAGAAATAAAAGCTTTAAAGTTTTCAATCTAACATAATGATTGAAATAATTTAACTGAACAAAAAAAATTATTTTTCTTATTAAAATTAAAAAAAACCACGCAAATATTTTAAATGAAATAAAATCGAAATTACATCAAATATCTTAATAATTAAATTGAATTAATCAATTAAAATCGAAATCACATCAATATCTTAAAAATTAAACCGAACTAATTATTTATGCCTTTCTTTTTTTTTTTTCTTATTCCCATTTAGATCTGTGGGACGAGCTTTTTTCTTTTGTTTTTTATTTTTTATTTTTATATAAAGAAAAGCTTTATCCTGCTCGTCCAAAGCAATTGCTGTATACAATAGAGCTGTACCATAGGGAGTGACTCTTTGTTTTCTTAAAAACATATATATCTTTATAATTGACCTCGAGACCTTTCCAGAAAAAGTTCCAAATTTTAATAATGTCCTTTATGTTTATTCAATAATATAATGACAAATCTTAACATTTATTGCTATTTTCTTCCCAATAAGATTGGAGCTTGAAATTCATGCTCCAAAATACTTCAGTAATTACTACAGATGTTTAATAATCAAGGAGTCTTTTCAAACATAAATTAGGATATTTTTTTCTGTTTTTACGTATATTCCGATATGTATTTTGTTGGATTTAATTTTCTATTGTGGGCTTAATATGTAAAATTAAATATATACAGCAGTCCAATTGTAAAGTCAATTTTAAATGTGGTCTTGATTTTCTTTTTCGTATTATTCCGATATGTATTTTGTTGGTTTTAATTTTCATATTGTGGGCCTTTAATATGTTAAATTAAATATTATACAGCAGTCCAATTGTAAAAGTCAATTTTAAATGTGGATCATTGATTTAGGAATAATTGACTATTGAACGGTATCATAATTAATTAGAATTAAGTTGTAGACGGACCATTATATAATGTCCTATTTCTTTCTTAAAGGACCGAATGGACATTTGTACTAACCTACACGTTAACTATAAAGGTCGTGGATCCCAGAGGAGTGAATACGATTTCAGTTTATAACGTTCCTTCGTATTGATTCCGCTAATCGATTCTTCAAATCTTCTGAAGGCGGCAACCTAATTCTACAATCAAGATCGGACAAACAACGATGTCAGGTACAACAACGATGTCAGGTACGCAACCTTTTTCTTATTCAATCTATTTTGTTGAATCTAGTGATTTGCACGATCTAGGTTATTGTGGAATTATTTGAGATTAATTATTAACATATTTCACGCTTTCGTTTATGTATGTGTTCATCTAAACGTATATCGATAAAGAATATTTTCTTTTTATTATCATTATTTTCTTTTGATATTCACAGTGAAGATATTTTTCAGATATATTTTTTAAAATAATACATAATATGCTAATTGTTGACAACTGGAGTACACATTCTCATAAATTGGCTGCAGGCTTGACAGACCTTGAGCTGACTGAGGATGTAGAATTCTGATATAATCCTTCCTGATAAGTTCTATACAACAAGACCACAGTGGCTTTCTCTAACACCGACTTATCTATTTTCTTGTTATTTTACTCGCAAACCAATTAACCCTTATCCACCATCAAAGGCCAAGACCCTTTAAAGTTTCTCGGCAGAGTCTAAAGAAAAAAAAAAAAAAAAAAAAAAAAAAAAAGAAAATTTGGAAAACCGCAATCAGTTTATTTGAAAAGTCATAAAATAAAGGAAAAACTTTCTTAGGGAAATTAAAAATAGCCAAGAAGGAAATTAAAAAAAAAAAAAAAAAAAAAGAAAATTGGAAAACCCAATCAGTTATGAAAAGTCATAAATAAAGGAAAACTTTCTTGGGAAAGAAAAATAGCAAAAGGAAATTAAGCTCCTTCAAGCAAAAGGAAATTAAGGAATTCCCGACAGGTGTGTTTTTGACTATTGCTACTTGTCCCTTTACATATCCAAACCAAGCACAATCACCTCGCTATGGCTTTACACGTGTCAAAAACCCAGTTAATCTGTACAGAGAACTCCATTACCGGTTTTGCTTACTTGGCATTAAGACAATGACACGTCTCTAATATCTCAACATTATATTATCAACCAGAACACTTCACATCACCATAAACCCCTGCAGAGTGAGAAAGGAATCAGGAAAAGAGAAAATTTATAGTTATAGTTATATCCATGGAAAAAGAAGCAAATGAAAAGAAACCCTGCATGAGAAGATCAAGAAAAGGGTGCATGAAAGGGAAAGGAGGACCAGAAAATGCACTATGTACTTACAGAGGAGTAAGGCAGAGAACATGGGGAAAATGGGTTGCTGAAATAAGAGAACCAAATAGAGGTAATAGAATTTGGTTAGGTACTTTCAATACGTCAGATGAAGCAGCTAGGGCTTATGATCAAGCTGCCCTTAAACTTTATGGCTCTTCTGCTACCCTAAACTTGCCACAGTACTGCTTTAACCTACCAATAGGTACTGCTAGTAACAGCAATATTAGTGCCGGTACATGTCAAAATGTTATTGGCAGCTCTAATAATGAAGAAATTAGCAGTTCATGTGCTAGTATGTGTCAAGATCTTATTGGAAGCTGTAGTAGTGAAGTAATTACTGGCGGGGCAAGGAATTCTAATACATGTGCAATTGGTTGTGAGAGTTGTTCAAGTTCTTCATGTTTAATTGGAGGATTAGGGGATAATGATTTTTACTGGCCTCAAGATGAGTTGGACATTGAGAATCATTTCATGGATAATACTTTTTTTGGAGGTGCTGGAATCGGTGGAGGTACTGGAATCGGTGGAGATGGGTTCAGCTGGGATGGATCTGGAAATACATGGGGAGGTGCATGGGGCTTTTGATTTAGGATAGCATATACCAAACCAATCCGTGGAAAAATTTTTCAGATACTGTTACTGTTGTCAAGAGTTGAAATGGTAGGATAGAAGTTCTTGGTTTTAAGTTCTCCATGATCTGCCTAATAATAGATCTAGATTAACCAGGTTAATGCAGTTAGGACATTGGATGGTTAAAAATCAAAATAAAAAAATCTCGTATGATCAGAAGAACTATTATGCTGAAAGGAGGTTACTCTATTTATTCATTAAACTTTTTTTGGCGTTAGTAATATTATGGGAAACTTACAGAAATAGTCACTCCAATGTACATTTATTATCAATAAGATTGTGTAATATTAATTTGTTATTTTTTCATCGTTGAACTCTAATGTTCGTCCAAATCAAGATATGTTTGCATACGATAATTTCAAATGATAGAATTTTAATTTTGTTTAAGTTCAAATATTTTGGACGAGAATAATTTTTCTTTTATTAACTAATGATTCATAAATATAACTAAAAACAAAATTGTAACTTAGGAATTGTATTTAAATAAAAAGGTGAATGGATGAAGTTTCTATTAGCAACTGTTTTTATTTAATCAAACTTGCGTGATTAGAGTATAAAATGTTAGTATAATGAAAGACTTTTAAAACAATTAATAGTTATTAAAACATGTAATAATTATAATTAATCTTATTAAATAGTGAAATTAATTAAATATAAAATTTAAATTGTTATATTTTGGGATGTATTGGTTCTTTTTTTGGAAAGAGCAACGAATTCGCTGGCTGACAGCTTGATTTGTAAATTAATTGCGGGCGTATCAGGTCTGTGAAATAGACCAATTGAGGAATTAGAGTGCGTTTAATCTGACTTCTAGGCTGTGGATTAGATCCACGGTAAACGTTTCATCGGTTGTGCAATTAAAATAAATTTGAGTAAAGGAAATTATAAAGAGAGTCTGATAGTTTGAAAAAGTAAAAATGAATTTGATTACTTGAATTGAAATGAAAACTTGTAATTGCAGGAAACATAAATAAACCGTGCTTAGGAAAAAATAAAGACAATGCTCTGAAAACAAAATTGCTTGACTGTTGGAGAATTTGATTTGATTTGTTAAATTCATCAGAGAATTTGGTTAGACCTATATTGTGGTTCCCTTGCTCCTTTTATAAGCTTCACATGTGATTACCAAAATGATCAACTACATACGTTCCCATTAAGTCCTTTGGTGTCCCACCTTCATGTACATGAACAGCTGCTTGAGGAATGCTTGCTCAACTGGAGATCACTAATCCTTTATCTCTTCCAATTAATTAATCAATTAATAACTCAAAACAACATCAATTGGGTCTCAATTAATTAAACATCTAAGTCCAAAACCAAAAAATCACGAAATGGATTCAACAGAATATCAATTAACTTAATATGTTGAATATTCAATGAGATCGAGTTCAATGATTTGAGTAGGATGAATACATGGGTTCCGAACGGATATAATTATAAATATGCATTTTAGATTATGATTTAAATCTAATAGAATGTTATGAATCTTTACTTTTCTTATTCTTAGAAATGAAGAAATATATATATTTTTTTTAATTTTTAAACGGATTTGTACATTAAATATGCGATTGTAATTGCGTGGATACTCAATCCGCTATCATTTTAATTATATATATATTTTTTTTCATTAAAACTATTATATATATTTTTTTTCATTAAAACTATTATAAATCTATCACTAATTTAATGAAAGTCTTTTATACGAAAATGATTATGTTCTTCACAATGTTATTTCGGTTTGGAGTTTTATAAATAATTTTAAAAGAAAAAACCTAGGGTAATGGCATGTATTCATATACATTGCACACGGGCTTGGTCGGAGCAAATTGGATGCAACTTTCCACTCAAATCCAGCCCATCATCATAGTATATATAAATATATAACAAGTCCTCAAATTATTTTCTATCTATAGTACGGTGATTCATCAATTAAATATTGATGAATTTAAAAATGACGAATTGAAGAATATAATGAGTGTATATATGATCCGACACTAAATTCAGATTCAAATGCCCATTTCTTATAAAAAAAAAAAAGTGTAGATAAATATTTTTTTAAAAATAAATTTAAGAATACAATACCCTCGAATTAACCTATATTAAGAAATTACCTTTAAATACTAAGACCATAACCATAAATCAAACTTTGATCAATAAGGAATTCACACAAATTAATCCTTGAAAATAAGCAATACTCTAATTTTATGAATTCCTATGTTCTTGTATTCCATCTAATTTTATATGATATAGCTTGACCACCAAATGTCCATTTGAAAGCAAACCGCGAGGCTATAAAGAAACATTAGATTATAGTAAACTAAATATTAATATTTTTACTAATAGGGAAATTTAGTGATAAGAATTAGGTTTTAATCTACGGATATACTCTCATGTATTTACATAATTGAGCTAGTTCGAATCGCTCCTACTTCTTTTTCCCTCTCCCCTCCCAATAAAAATTCAATCCTTGCCGAAATAATTATTCAATAGTGAATAGGATAATTTAGCCTCAACCAATATCACTTATATGCCTTCTATATTTGTTATTCCTAATAAATATGGATCAACAATCGGCAGGATCACTAATTCAGACCAAATCGATGTTTTTTATCTCAATTTTTAACAGAAGATTGTCGAAGAAATGAAAAGTTAATTGAAAGATATGCGAGTTGGCATCAAAGTGGCCATTACTATAGCCTACAGGGAATTGAAGAGCCTGAAAATATTGGCTATTTAATAATGGCGTGCCCAGTTTTGGGACTGTGTTGTATGTGGATGTGCTTTGTACAGTTGGTTTGCTTCTCCTTATATGTCATTTTGTTTCAATAGTTTTGTTGTTGAAGTAGTTGCAATATTAATTCTCATACAGCTCATGGTACTTCCTATTAGGCATCAGCTCTGATACCAGTTGTTGGGTATCAGCTCTGATACCACTCTTGTTAGGCCCTTTCAACCAATTAAGAGAAAATTAACGCAGCGGAAATTGTGACACACAGAATTTACGTGGTTCAACTACGTGGTTCACCCTCAACTGTTTAGGGCTACGTCCACGGGACAAAATCCGAATCATTCTTCTACTATTAAAATAGTAGGTACACAACGAGAGTAATACAAAAATAGTGACACTCAAAGTGTTTCCCAAAAACACTCCATAATAATTTCCTCACGATTTTTCTCTCCCCTAAGTTTAGGAAACCCATCCTAAAATTAGAAAACTCTCTCGCTACATTTTCTCTCTTCTTTCTTCTGTGGTGTTCTGCCTCTGCCTCTATTTATAGGCAGGTTAATGCGTTTAATGAGCCGTGTACAACTTATTCAAGTTACCGCCCATGTACACCAATTCAAAGCCATCACTGTTGAACTGGCTGCTCTATTTCTTTCTTACTTTCACACATAACACATTTTGCAGCCAACTTTACTTCCTTCCGTTTTTAACTTTAGTTCGTGGGTCCCACTTGAGTGGGCACACAACCACAACACTTCCATTTTGTAACATAAACATTATAACATGCATCTTAATTTAACAAAAGTATAAAAAATAAAACAGCCAATTAGATTTAAGCTATGGTGCATGGAAACATACAGGAGAACCGTGTAAATGCAAAAATATACGGAAACAACATTTAAAATATAATACTCATTCCGTCACATTTTGTTTGCATGATTTGACAAAACACACATATTAAGTATTTATTCAATAAAAGTTATTTTGCTCTTTTTTACCCATAACTCATTAAGATATTAATAAAAGTATTTCATTTAATGAGCAATTATAAAAGTTATTATGTGAAAAATAATTATTTACATATCTAAATTTATAAACATTGCAAATATTTTGGGACATAAAAAAAAAGAACAACAAGCAAACAAAATGAAACAGATAGAGTATTACATAAAAAAAATAGTAAGAAAACAGTATTTTATATTAAAAAAAGTGCACAGAAAAATATTTTTGAAACACGAAAAATGTCCATGGCTAGAAATTTCTTGCATATCATAAGATTTAAGAATACAATTCTCGAACTTAGAATTCTTCTTGTGAATTATTATTTAATCCCTCAACTACATTCAAGTACGTTCGTCAATACTTTTATTTTCGTTAGTACGTCTTACTTTAGTGTATTATTTAATTTTTATACATTCACCGTTAGTCGGACTGATTAAATAGTAAGCAAGACAAAATTGTGGGACTATACAATTAAAATTTGATAACAATGGTTATTGACTAGTATTTTGAGTACAACCAAAGTATTAAATACTAATTCATTTTCTTAGGCGCTTTTTTTTTAAAAAAAAATTATTGGAGGTCTTTATTGGACGAAATAATATTATGGATTATACAATCGGAGAAGCCCTCCCTTTGACTTATTAAATTGGTGAAAACAACTCTCCACTTCTCGCATAAGTGAGAAAATCAAATCTTAGGCGCTTTTTACAAGTCATCTAACTAGCACCTGCATTTATTAGAGAAAATATTTTTTTGGATACATGAGAGGTCCAACGGATCAGAACAACATTGTGAGTTGTACAACAGGGGACAGTATTTCTCTTTAAATAACATTTATTAAATTGACGATGACTTCGGCGATACCATTCGGTCATTAAATCTGTTAGAGGAGGTAAAAATACCAATCATATCATAATTGATTGACTTATTATGGAAATTTTAATATCAATAAAAAAAGGATTGAATAGTATAATAGAAACATAAGAACAACGGATTGTATAATTATGTTATGAAAATAACGATCATCATTTGTGTATTAGGGTATAAGGGAGAGGATAAATAATAATTCACTCTTATCACTATAATGAATTTCTTTTAATAAAATAAAACTATATTTAATAAAATAATAAAATATAATGTAATATAATAAAATATACTGTTTTTGATTTATATTGTACTTAATTTCATTACGACTTACAAAATATATATAAAACTTTATTCAGTGAATTGGAATTTAATATAATGTAATCAAATACATTTACAGTGCATTCGATAACATCATATTATATTCAATTATGATTTGACAAAATAAAGCTTAAGATTATATAAAAAATAAAATAAAATTGACGGCTAATTATAATGAATGTCGTAATACTATAAATATAGGGAGGAGAAACCCTATAAATAAAAAGAAGAATATTTTAATAGTATTGCCAAACATTCATAGTAGCATTATCGTTATAGAAATATGCAAATCTTTATTTCATATTTATGTTTTATTTTATTTTAATGAAATTTTCACCTCCCTTTATTAAAAGAAAAGGAAGACATCTATAGTAGTGTTATTAAAAAATTTTTATTAGAGGATTTTCATGCATCAAGAGCATTAAATTTTTATCTTTTCATAACAAGTATATTTTTAATATTAAATGCATTGTTTGTTGTACTATCCTTTTATAACTCGCAACATTTATGTCTATTGCGCGCACTTGATTGTCGACACATAAAAATAAAAATAAAAATTCAAAAATTTGTGGATCCTAATTGAAAGATGTCTAATTTCTGATATATATATATAAAGAAATTATTATTTTGGTCTTGAACCTTGATGAGTTCATAATTGTTTTAGTGGGGACAAAATTGGAAGTAGATGGCATATAACTCTACCCTATTAATGTTGGTCACATGGCTTCTTGGTCTCCATGCTTCCCTGTATGCTCCTTCTCAATCTGTGTTAGGGAAAGATCAGAACCATATATATGTACTTCACTAGTTATGGTATGGTGTTTTTTGTTTTTTCCTTTCCTTTTTACAAACTGTAGCAGCAATTAAAGAGTGTGCTTATTTGAACCAAATCCTTCCATGCATGTAGAGTTTGTCATCCAACCTTGTTTTTTAATTATCTACCTATTTCATTTTAAATTTTATAATCATTATGAACATAATTTTTAAGACTAATATTATAAACTCAATTTCAATCAAATGTTTAAATGCAATAACTAGCCTTGTAAATTGAAATGCAATCTGTTTTGAGTGGGGGGAAAAAAAATCCAACATATCTCTTGATTCTACCTAAAATTTAAAGCTGCATTGAAGGCAATTAAATAAACGGTGAGTCATGCAACTATAACTACTAGTACTAGTAAGTAGCAAGTCAAAAGATTAAAAGTGGACTTGCCTTTCATCCTCATGTGTTCATGTAATTTTGTAGTATTTGTATTTTGTTTTTTAATTTTTTTAATAAGGATGACAACATTTAAGAAGTACATTTCATTCCCCTCCCCGATACTTAAAAAAAAGAAATAGACTTGATATACTCCATAAGTTCAAAAAAAGAAAAAGAATTGAAACGGATGGAACGAATTGAAACAGACAATAGTCAATCCCAAAATATTGTTTCAGATAATAGGAAAAATGGAAACAAGAAGAAAAACATTGTTGATGATGTTAAAAATTCTATAACCACAATGCTTTTAGCTGAGATGCAACAAGGTAATGTAAATAAGCGCAGTTATGAAAAGCTGCTGCCACATCCAATATTTCTGTGAAGACAGTTTATAAAATTTTACGAAATGCAAAGCTTCATCCAAAGAATAACTCTAGTGCCATAAAATGTCCATGGAATAGGGATAGAAAAAGAGTTCAATTCATAGATTAAAGAATAAAAGAAATTCATCTTAGACGTCGTATGACAATCCGCTCTTTAGCCGTCGTCACTACTCTCTTCTTTTTCTGTCTCAGACTCAATTCGTTCCTCTTCCTCTTCTGTAGAGTCAACATCTTCCTCAATCACTTTTTTCTTGTCATGTGGAGGGTCCTCAATCACTTTTCTCTTCTTATGTGGAGGGTTTTTTTGGAGTGACGTGTGTTGACGTTTGTGGACATACTTCTTTGAGACTCTCCTTTATTTTCATTGTGCTTTTTTTTTTCACCCATGTGATCAAAGGGCGATTTTGTAGATTTTTTTTTCCTAATTTTTTCTTCTTCGAAATAGGGTTTGAGGAGAGTATGTGTTTTTGTTTAGTTATTTTTTATTTTTTGGCTTTCGCGGTCATTTTCATGATCAACGATTTCATATATAGACATCGATCGATGCTAATGAGAAGGCACGGGGCGGCGGTTGTGAAAATGAGAGGATTGTGAAGAGATGTATGAAGGCAGTTTTCAAACGTTGTGTCTCTCATTGTTTTGATACCCTTATTTGAAGAGGGGAAAGAAAAAAAAGGGTGCATAATCATACAAACACACACTATCGTATATAAGAAAACATAATGTTGATAGATAGAGATAATAAAATGAGCATACATTTGTAAGTTGAGCACATTTAAATGACTTAGACTCTTGTAGATGAAATATATATTTGTCCAACTTATTTTTAATATGAGCACATCTGTTAACTTTCAATAGTTTACAATTCTGTGATAAAATAACTGTTCACTTTTACTTTGCAAAGACAAGGGCATTAAATATCCAATCTTTTTTTCTGTCACTTTCTCTTGCTAACCGTGCACAATTAATACAGGGGCTCAAATTAAATGAGAGTATTTTAAACTTTGAACATTTGCATCCTTCGAAAGTTTATATTTTAAGTAAATTTCTCTAAATAAAAAAAAAAACAGAGGGAGTAGTAAGTTTTTAAAATAAAATATTAATTCAATAAGACTTAGAAATTTTATTAACTTCATAAAACAACCGTTAGCATTGATTAATGTTGTATTGCTAATCATACCATGATTATTAGTGATTAATGTTGAAATAATTGGTAAAGAAAACGATAAAGTTTCATTAATGGCGTGATTAAGCAAATTAATTATAGTTTGGTGGCCACTTCAATTCTAATTAATGGACCGAATAATAGTCTCGTTACCTACATTACTTTTTAAGGTAAAAGCAATTATGTGTGTGAAGTCCTTCTTAAGGTAAAAGCAGTTAAAAAAATAAAAACTAATGATTCCACTATTCAATCCTACAATTACTAGCATGGGATCATACGCACTTAACACTGAATCAAGCAATTTTGAATTATTTGCTATAGAAAACTTCAAATTTATAGTAACCATTCCAACATTTTTGGGTTTTTTCTTAATAGAAATATTATACATCATTTTCTAATTGGGCCACAAGGTATAATGTTTTTTTTTATATGCAATAATATTCAATTAAAACAAAAGAGAGACATCAAGATCTTAAAGTGACAAAGTGCTTATGTGAATTAAATAGAAAAGCAAGCAATAAACTAGGCTCTACCAATTTTCCTCATAAAATCAGCTGATAATAATGCTTTTGTTGCTGATGTTGATTGGAGCATTTATGTTAGATTTAGCACCATATTACATTATAATTATCACCAATTGAAAATGAAGTGCTCTCTTTTCTTTATCCTTCATGTTTGTGAAAAAACAATTAGACAATCAAATCATCAACATCATTTTTGTCATATCATTTACTTATAGATGCAGCTAAATTAAACAAAGCTTTCAAATTAAATGTTATATATATATATATATATATATTCAAATAATGTTATCTACATGAATATATATATAATATAAACTCATAAAATGATATACCGCCATGTTGTTTTATTATAAACTATTTTATTTTTTAATCTTTATATATATATATATATATATATAACTCATAGAAAATGATAACCCCATGTTGTTTATATAACATACTATTTTTATTTTTTTATCTTTATTAATTAAGCTTTAACTCAGATTCAAACTCGAAAAATCTTGTAATCTTAAAAATTACTCAAGTGAAATTAAATCAGAACTTATTTTAATACAATTTCATGAAATCTCTACATATCAACTCTCCATGGAAAATCTTTTATAAAAGTTATTTCAAATCTTTTTCTCGACCTAACATTTACTTTACATTTATATTGATTAAAGTGGATATTGAAAATAAATTATTCATATAACCCATTTCAATTAGTTTGTAACTAAAATTTAGTTGTTTGTATTCTTTTTTAATATTTAATATATGTACATGAATTCTGATAGTTATATATGAAACGTAAGCCCTAATTACCAAAGCAACAGATTGTCTGGGAAGAAAAACGTTGGACATGGTTTTTTTTTACATTTTTTTATTAAAAAAAAATTCTACAAGATAACTCTTCATTAACTGATCAGAACTAACTTGTACTAAAATCTACAACTTGTTACCTTTCTATACTTATTATGGCTGCCTTAGCTAGCACCTCTAGTGGTAGAAGTAGCCATTAATGTGCAGCCAATTGCAAAAGCTCACTGCGTCACCTTTATATGTAGCCAGCTTTATTCACATTGTCTTGACATCCAGAAAACAGTGTCAATAGCACTTAAACCCCATTGAGCCTTTTCTAGGGTTTCTTGGAAATATATCCCAAAATGGGCAGCTTTTCAAATTTCTCTGTAATATCTGTGCTGCTAGTTCTTTCACTAGTAAGTGTTGCTTCTCTGGCTGAAGCTAGGGCTTTTTTTGTGTTCGGTGATTCATTGGTTGATAATGGCAATAACAACTACCTTGCCACCACTGCTCGTGCCGATGCCCCCCCCTATGGCATCGATTATCCGACTCATCAACCCACTGGCCGTTTCTCTAATGGCCTTAACATTCCCGACCTTATCAGTACGATTTCAATTTTAATGTTTGTGTCGATTTCAATTTTAATATGTGTGTGTGTTTATGTAATATGAGTATATTTCTTTTTTTCTGCAATAATTTGATTTTCTTTATTTCTGTGCGGTTTAAGGTGAGGCAATTGGCTCAGAAGCCACATTACCATACTTAAGTCCAGCTCTCACAGGACAAAGATTACTTGTTGGTGCCAATTTTGCTTCTGCTGGAATTGGTATACTTAATGACACTGGCATTCAATTTGTAAGTCCATTTTAAGTTCAATATCTTGGTTCTTAATTATGTATTTAATCTTAAAATTTGAACCCTGGACTTTAAACACGTATTCTGATAATTGTGATTGTACTTTCTCAGATCAATATAATCCGAATTTACAAGCAATTGGAATATTTTCAACAATATCAACAAAGGGTTAGTGCTCTAATCGGACCTGATCAAACAGAAAGACTAGTGAACGAAGCACTTGTTCTTATTACACTTGGTGGTAATGACTTTGTCAACAACTACTACTTGGTGCCTTTCTCTGCTAGATCTCGCCAATTCTCCCTTCCAGATTATGTTGTCTATATCATTTCCGAGTATCGGAAAGTTCTACAGGTACAATTCAGTCGTTATTCTTTCTTTTTTTTCCCTTGTTTTTAATAAAAATTTTCCAGAATGCATTTCAAAGAAAGAAAATATTGAGCTAATGATACTGAAATAATCTTTGAGACAGTGAGATTGTAAGTACAAATCCTTATGTTTATTATAATCTAACTAACCTTACCCAAAAGATAATAAAGTGGGGACACATATTTATGCTCAATTTGCAAGAGGTAGATACGTTTTGCAGGTTGCATTAAGTACTTCACAGGGCATACTTTATTGATATGTAATTTTCTCATTAAAGCCTTTTCCTTCAGATCCATCAACAACGCGTAAATGATAAATCTACACATAACTCTTCTTTATGGCACCTTAAGTCACATTAATTAAATTAGTTTGTTATTTGCATTAATTAGTTAGTTGGAAAATTAAGGTCTAGTTGTCTAATATATCAATTTCATTTTCTTTTTTGTGCACTTTTCAAATAATTATGTTTTGCAACAGAGATTATATGAACTGGGTGCACGAAGAGTTCTGGTGACCGGAACTGGACCCATAGGTTGTGTTCCGGCTGAATTAGCTCAGAGAAGTAGAAATGGAGAATGTTCTGTTGAATTGCAAAGAGCAGCTGGTCTATTCAATCCACAACTTGTGGAACTGATAAATGGACTTAATAGTGAAATTGGAGCAGATGTTTTCGTAGCTGCGAATGCATATCAAATGAATATGGATTTCGTTAGCAATCCCCAAGCATATGGTATTTTTTCAAAATCTTAACAATTTCAATTTTTTTTAATTTTTCATGGATATTCATAATTTATTTAAGCATGAGACTACTCTCGTTCTAAACCTCGTTTTAATAATTTAAATTAAATAAATATCATTGGGGAACAAAATGACCAACAGGCAAACAACATTAAATGTTGGGAAATCTGTGGACCATTTAAATGAAATAAATGCAATATTGTGTATGATTTCCTATTCATAAAGGCCCCAAGTAATTGGTCCCTTGACATGGCAAATTAGTATTTATGATGCTAAGAATGGAAAATGTCCAAATTTAGTGAATCAATTTTGTTTATACTACAAAGAAAAAATATATTTAAATTATTATTACAACAAATATATTAATTTTTAATAATATTAACAGTATAGTATAATAATTCACTGTTATATCTTTTCGCAGGATTCGTTACATCGAAAGTTGCTTGTTGTGGACAAGGGCCTTACAATGGAATTGGATTATGCACTATAGCATCCAATTTGTGCCCTAATAGAGACATTTATGCATTTTGGGATCCATTCCATCCATCTGAGAGAGCAAATAGAATCATTGTTCAACAAATTTTAACTGGGGACAACAAATATATGAACCCAATGAATCTCAGCACCATCATGGCCTTAGATTCTAGGACTTAAAAATATAATATTTTGTGCTATGCATATGGCAATCTTATTCTTTATCATTTTTCCTTATTGGCTAGGTTTGGTATGGTTTGTTTGTTTTCCTATTTTTCTTTTTTTGGGGCAGGGCTTTTATCAAGTGTCATTAAATTTTAAGGAGTGATTATTTGTATGAAATTCATGATATATATGTGTTTAGCTATGGATAAACATTATTTGTTACTCAATAAATTGAATATTATATGTAATATATAGTATTAATGGTTGCAATTGTACTTTTGTTAAGTGTAACATTAATTTATTAATTAATAGTAATAAAGCCATGTGCGCACGTACAAATTGCATATATCTTGTAAAATCCTTTAATGCTCTTTATGTTCTACTTTAATAGTAACATTGGATATTTTTATAGAAATTAAGAAAATAATTGAAATATATTGATTTTTTAAAAATATATAGTAGAATGTCTAAATTGCCCTTTTTAAAATTAAAAGCTTATCGTCTAATTTTGTTATAGAACACCTAATAAATATAGGTAAAATTAAAAAAAAAAATAATATACTCTCAAAATCCTATATAAACACTTAAAGTGGAATAAGATAAAATGTTCATTTGTTTATTAAAGTGTAACGGTATTTTGTGATGTTAGTCAATTTTTGACAGCCATAGCCTTAACATTCTTGCATTTGTAAATGTTATGATTTATTTATGGACAGTAGAGTAAAATAAATTAAAAAATTTACTGGTGAAAATATTATTTGTTTATTTTCAAATTTCAGAAAATTTGGTTGAATTTGATATTGGTTTATCATTAAATTTAATTATTTTTATTTTATTCGACTTTAAATAATAAAAAAACTAAAATTAACAAAATGCAATTAAAATCCATGATTCTCTTATAATTATTTATTTAATGACCTAAGAAAAATTTTTCATATTTTTTTAAAAATATAATTTTATTATGTAGATGGTAAAATAAAGGTTGAAAAAATGAGGTGTCTAAATTTTGCCAATGTCTGATTTGTATTTTCATGATCTATAAAAAAGACGAAGAGTCAAAAATTATCATCAATTTAGTTAATATCATTAAAAGACGATGGATCTACTATATAATTCTCAGTAATCGATCACCTATTGTAAATAGATAAATAAAAGTGTACGGTTGAGAACCAATTTATAGATGACATGGCAATGTAAACATGACATCAATGAGTCATGTCATTGTAACCCAACTGTTACGCTAATAATAAATCCAATGGACCGCTTAGTGTACCACAAACTCTCTAAATACTGTTTTCAAATTAATTGTGAATAACTTCTAACGAATTCCTTTTAGGTGTTAGGTATAAGTGTCGATTTTTAAAATCCAAAATAAGAAAAGTACTGTGACTATAGAAAACTTGAATTTAATACTTTCCAATCATTTCACCTATATCGATTGAGATAATTTATTATTTATTTACTTTTGTTTAATAAATTTATAAAAATAAATTAAAAAATATAATATTTTTCAATAAAAAAATAAGTATATTTGGATTAGTGGTAGAACTTTATCCTGTAGGGTTGCCATAAAAAAATGTATATTTATTTTATAAAATTTTTAATTTTCTATTTAAAGAAACCCACAGTTGTTTGCATTTCGTTAAATATTTGATTTCATTCACTAAATGTGACTGTCTTGAGGTTTAACTCGACTCGATAGAATTTATAGGACTCAATTGATAAAACCACTATAAGTTTAGGGACCTATATAAGATTTCTCCCTCGCAAACTAGGCCCTATTCTGGCAACCACTGACAAGAAGGACCTATGAACTAAACCCAAATATCAATCATCCTATAAAACAGTTCATGTATCATTAAATCTAACAGCCCACATAAACATGGGCCATACTTCAGGTTCAGCCCAATACTTGCTGAGCCGATTCTCTATAAGATTTTTTTTTTTTTTAAGAAAAAATTGCTAGCTAATTTTCCAAAAAAAAAAAAAAAAAAAAATTTTTTTAAGAAAATAATTGCTAGCTAATTTTCCAAAAAAAAAAAAAAAAAAACTATATTGCAATAAAAAAACATAAATTAAAATTTGTCTGTTACCCATCACCATCAATTTCATAACTATAATTACGAGTGTTTCAAATCGGGTTACTGGACCCGATTTGACAGCAAAACGTCCCTTTTTTGGGTTGAAAAACCTGCATTCACATGGTCATGGAATTCTCTTTCAGAAAATAAATTAAGATTCATATCTGGTTGTCTGTTTTTTATTTGATTAGCTCCAACTATTATCACAGTTCTTTACCGTGGTTAAAAGTATATCCACAGTCTATCATATTTTACACTTAATTTAATAAAGTTTCACTATTTTATTTATTTTATTAGTTTTAATCACTAAATTTTAATTTTTATTTAATGAAAAATGCAATGACTTCAAATACTAGCATAGCTTTTAAAATAAATTATTTAATTAAAATAAAATGAAATCATATATACTTTTCGATTTACATTAAAATGAGTTCAATTGTATGAATTTTATTGGATAAAATAGGAAGAAACATAATTTTATCCTATTTAATATTTTCTTTTGATTTAACTTTACAAAATAAATTTACCACGTAGACTTGTTGAAGACCTATTTTATCATTGATTGCCGACAATCCTATTAACATTGCTGGGAATCAAATAATGCCACACGATCACAAATTACTGTATGAGATTTGCTATAATAACACTCCTGTAATTTGTGGATTTATGGCACGATTAAGTTAAATATAATATTATGAATTCAATTACATGAATGAAAAATAAGATTTTATCTATTATCACTCAAATAATAATACAATAAGATTTTATTTTTATTTTGAGAATTTATGAGAATATTACTCTAATCTAAACGTGGAAACAAGAATACGAGCAGGAAAAGCGATAAAGAAATTATATTTTTTAAAATCTATTAATTAAGCCTTCTTCGATAAATTTGGCTGTTTCAATAGCTATCAACTGTTTTAACATTTCATTAAACGTTAAAAAAAATAACATTTTATAATACGTTCTTTCAAACTATAAACATTAGTATAAGTGAATATATAAAATATATTTTGATCTTATTAAAATGTTAAATGCTATATGAAAATCTTTTGCGGATCAAAAAACAGGAATTATATATAATATTTGATCTTATAAAATGTTTAAATGCTATATGAAATAAATCTTTTTTGCGGATCAAAAAACAAGAATTAAATATCATATATATATAATATTTATATATATAATAAGATAAAGATATTCTTTTCTTATGAAATCATTTTGCTTCTATTGAAACTATCATATATTAAGATAAAGATATTTTTTCTTTATGAATCATTTGCTCTATTGAATACTATCTAGAAGGCTATGCCAACCCAATTATTATAGCCTTGAGTTGCTAATATTTATATAGTAAATACATAGTAGGCCATATGAAGCTTTATGTGCATGAAAAAACAGGTCGGAAAAAATAGTACTTACTTGAATTAAATTGAAAACATAGTGGGTAAAGGTTGTTGAACCGTTTCCCCAACAATGCTTAATTGAGTTGCATCTATGGAGAAGTAGGTGGCATTATAAATTCATCTATAAATTATTAATGGCAACCCACCACATTTTATAGATATATAATAAAATATCATTACTCGAAAATATAAAGTTTCGGATAAAAAATTCTTAACAACAGGTAAAAAGTCTATAAAAAGAGAAAAAACACAACAAAAAAAATCACTGAAAAAGAACTAAAAACTCTAAGATCACGCAATAATAATAAAACAAATACAAAATTTGTTATAAATGTATTACCGAAAAAAAAAAAAAACAAAATAATAAAAGAAACTATCACTCAATAAAAATGAT
Source organism: Jatropha curcas (assembly GCF_014843425.1). The sequence goes on along the minus strand of NW_023591415.1, from coordinate 219,815 downwards.
AGTTGACGGTCATTTAAAGCATGAAATCTAAAAGAATATTAAATGAGAGAAAGCAAAAGACTCAGTACGTCGATTAGGTTTAATAATACTATTTAAAAATATAAATTGAAAATTAGATTTATCATTTTTCTAATTAAAATTTTTATTATATTATAGAATATCTCGTTACCAATAGCGAAATAAACACTTCTCCATGAATTAATAATCCTATATTTCATCGAAGAAGTTTTTTTTTTAAGGAAAATCATTGGAAGATTGAAGAGGAGCTATTAGATAATGTGGAGGAGAGGACCCGGCCCATTCCCAAATATCAAAGAAAAAGGTGGGCTATTGTTTAAGAATATATATAATAAATTGACACAAAAAATATCTTGAAATTGAAAACATATGTTCATTTAGCAGAGACAGCCATTTGCACTTTGTTCTAATTAGACACGTGCCACATGGTCACCACCTCTTAGGGGGTCAACGCCCGCTTGCGGTGCCCAGGTTCTTTAATCATTTACATGTTATGAATTTATGACTACGTACAATTTGTAATCGTTTCCTAATTAAATATTGATTCCGTTCCATGATATTTAATATATTTAAAAAAATTTTAAAATATTTATGGTTTTAATAAATAATAATTTATTTTTTTATATTTATTTTTTATATATGATCAATAATTATTACTTTAATTTAAGAATTTTTTAAAAAAATTAATATTAAATTAAGGGTAATCATGTGCATTTACTCAATAATTTATTATAATTTAAATAAATTTAATATATTTCTTAAATGACGTGGAATTTCAAATGTGACAAATACTGTGAAACAGAGACAATATTCATAACATTTGAGTATTTCGCATTTTTTAAGAAAAAAATCATTCAATTTATAACTTTATTACAGTAAATTATTGAGTGCAAGTACTGCTATTCTAATTGATAATTTGAATGACAATCACGGCTGAAATGTATAATGGGTAAAAATCAAAAAAATAATTTATTATTTGTGTCCACAAATGTGATAAATGTGTCCACAAATTTATTATTTTTCAAAGTAATAAGTATTGGCAGCAGAAAGAGTAATTGAATGTCCCTTATTATGCTCAAACCGTTAATTTTAAAGATTTTTTTTTTCACTTTAAGTACTATTTTTTAAAATTCAAAAAAAAAAAAAATCATTGCATTTTACCTTTTTATCCTTATATATAGAATCACACTGACTAAAAGAAATGTTTGAATTTGGAAAAGTGAATGGATATTAAGGTAGTTAAAAAAAAAAAAATTATAAAATTAAGGTTAACTTATCATTTTTATTTTCTCACGTGAAAAAACTTAAATTAACAAATTGAGTATATGTAACATAACCCGCTACTTTATATTTTATTATATTACGATTCACGAATTAGAGTTGCACTTTCGTTTTGCCTAAGATTGCATATTAGGTGTCTTTGAGTCTAAAAAATTTTTAATCATGTTCGAGAAAGACGAGCGTATTGGGTGTATTTATCCAAAAATTAAAGTGTTATTTTCCAATTTAATTAGTAGATTTCGATATCCTTTTTCATACGAACATAAGTTTATATTCAACCATATACATTTGTCTTTATTTATTGAAAATTTAATATTAATCCAAGGATAAATAATTTTATAAATGTAAGAAAATTACTAGAATAATTTCTTAAGTTCACATTACTTTGCCGACTTATAAAATTTTGAAGCATTAAATAGAATTATTTATCTCCAAATTGGTTGAATTCCAATTCAAAATGACTTCAATTCTTTGCTCACATGATTGGAAAAAATAGGCTGACATATAATTAAATTAATTGTACAATTAATGATGCAATTAATAATTAGTATTTAAATTAAAAGAATAATGATGTGAAATTTAGATGCATGCTTATGATTATAAGAAAGCATTTCATTTTCAAGACTCATCAACAACATTTGATTGAGTAGGTAAATGTCACAAACAATAAAAATAAATAATAAAAAAAATATTAAAGGTAAGCCATACGAGCATTCAAGAGCTGGAAAAGTTGGAACACAATTAATTGGTTTTGGCTCCAGCTTATAGGCTGTTATCCATACTTGCTATAGCCTCTAATGTGGTTGCATATCTATAACTAAGTGGGCAAAGTTTGAAAAAAATCCGAAATCGAACTAGACCGAATTATTTTCGATTTTTGGTTCAATTATTTGATTTTAGTTTTTAACTTCAATTTTTGAACTTTTTATAATTTCGGTTTTCAATCTTTGAATCCATTATTACAAAATACTCATGCAATAAAATAATTTTTGTGTATTAATATAGAAATAGTCTAAATAACTAAAATAAATTAAAATTTAAGATAAGGCTCATCATGTAAGAACTAAAGGATGATAACATATTTATCTGGATGTGAGGTTTATTTATGTCCTTTACACTTCTAACCTTAAAGATATAACAAAATTGGTAAATAAATGCCTTTTACATTGCTGTCTGCTGCCCCTTTTTTTGGTGTCAACTGTTTACTATATAATGCAAGATATATCTAATTGAAAAAACTTAAATGACATTTTCAAATATGTTAAATACATAAATTGCTAAGTTTTATGCTTTTAAAGTTACGAACTTTGGTATCATTGCATACTTTTCTACAGTAATAACAATTATTTTTAAAATTTTTATCTTTTATATTTTTTAACCATTTAATAGTTATTTGATTAATCTAATTTTATAACATAAAGCATTTACTAATAAAATGGATTTACAAATTGAGTGTTTAATCCCCTTTTGGAACTTTTGATAAAATGCTTGTATTTTTCACTCATATATAAAATACATATGTATATTTTTTTTTTCTTTTTGAGGAAATAAAGATATTTGCCAGTTAAAAGCTTCATAATTCACATGAAAGAGACATCCATATGACATTAGTATACACTTTTTTTGTACAGAAAGCTGGCTCCAACTAGTTCAGAAGTGGTAAAAAGCTGATAGCATTAAATGACTTGGCAAATTTTCTCTACCAAAACCAAAGTGCCTCTTTTAAGGTTTAAGGGACAATTTACTATAAAAGATTGATAATCTTTGTCATGTTAGTAAACTTTTTACCATATAGTAAAAAAATAAAAAATATGCCTACGCTCAAATAATAAATTTGAATGTCTTAGCCTATGATTTGTTAATTATTTAAAAAAAAAAAAAGACTGAGCAAGTGTTAAAATTCCGATCTTAGCATATTGATAATTAATACACAATTATTTTATTCAATGTTAGTAAAAAAAAGGACAAACATATATTAGACTGAAAAAGTAAAACTTTGAATTAATGAAGGCAAGCTTGTGACTCAAAGACTGACCTCTGGCTCATGTATTATTGGCAAATACACAACTACTTGTACTGATCGCCTTTTTATTTTCTGGGCCATAATTATTTTCCTTCAATTGACAATAGCCTTTTCTATATATAAGATGTTTCTCTAATGTTGGATCCATGCAATGCAAGTCTTAGTCTCTTAAGTCTCACTGATATTTTCTTTTCCTGTCTAATTCCATGGCTACTTCCACAATTGTCATATCCTCGACAATGTTAGTTCTAGTCATGGCAATGGGAATTCTTGCTCCTCAAGCTGAGGCTAGGGCATTTTTCGTGTTTGGAGATTCACTTGTCGATAATGGCAACAACAATTATCTAGCTACTACTGCACGAGCAGACTCTCCCCCTTATGGCATTGATTTTCCAACTCGTCGACCCACTGGCCGGTTCTCTAACGGCTATAATATTCCTGACTATATCAGTTGAGTTCATTTTTATTATAATGTATATGTTTTTTTTTTTTTTTTTTTTTTTATATATAAAATAATGTTTTTTTTTTTTTTTTTTTTTTGAGAATATTCTAATGTTGTCTATACTAATAATTTTATAATAAATAGGTCAGCAAATTGTCTCAAGATAACCTCCTCTTGCCTACTTGAGTCACATCTCAATGGAGAAAGGCTTCTGATGGTGCTCAATCTTTGCCTCTGCTGTGGAATTGAATCCTGAATGACACCGGAATACTTTTTTTTTTTTTTTTTTTTTTTAAAAAAAAACGTCATTTCCATTAATTATTATTGAAATGTCGTTATAGTCCCTAATATAATAAATATGACTGTTGGTCATGGTACATAAGAGCAATGAAAATAGTAAATGACCATTTAGTCATCTGATTTCACTTAAATATATAGTCAGGACTCTTTACATTTGGAATTTAATGTAATTTTCTGTTTTATCCCTATTACACTATTTAATTCTTTTCACAAAAGTGAATTTAACATAAAGATTCAGTAAGGTAAAGAAATAAAATCGAGAAACTATATAGATAATTAGATTCTGAAAACAAAAACAGGTTTAAGTCTGAATTATAAAATTAACAATGCATTTTCAGGCAAATATAATTAGAATGTTTCAACAATTTGATTACTTCGAACAATACCAAAGGCGGGTGACTGGTCTGATCGGTGCACAACGAACAAAGCAATTGGTAAATGGAGCACTTGTTCTCATCACCGTTGGTGGGAATGATTTTGTAAATAACTATTATTTGGTGCCTTATTCTATAAGATCTCGCCAGTACTCACTCCCAGATTATGTCAAATTTCTGATCTCCGAATACAAAAAGCTCCTTCAGGTAATCAAATTTTCACTTCTTTCCTTTTCTTTCATATGTTAAAGGGTGAAATAATCTAATTTTTGGTCTCCAATCCAATTATTATTGATCAGAGGTTATACGATTTGGGAGCACGAAGAGTACTGGTGACAGGGACAGGACCATTAGGTTGTGTGCCTGCAGAATTGGCTCAGAGAGGTAGAAATGGACAGTGCTCTGCTGAGTTGCAACGAGCTGCGTCTCTGTTCAATCCTCAACTCACTCAAATGCTTAGACAACTCAATTCTCAGTATGGTTCAGATGTCTTCATTGCTGCCAATACTGGTCGAATGACTGGTGATTTTATTACTAATCCTGGAGCTTATGGTAAAGTTCATTCACATTTACAATAACATTAAGTGACTGATTGAGATTTGAACTCGAGACTTTTCAATTTTAAAAATAACTGAAAAAATTTTTGTATACTCCTCAATTCAATTCCATTTTCAATTTAAAGAATTTCTCAATTTATTTAGTTTATGCAGTTCGGTTCTTTTTTACACCAAACTAATTATTCGCACATCCCTGCTTACTCCTAATGTATGACACTACTCATACACCAATATTTTGTTCATTATCATTAGGTCGATTGTATGTGCTAGACTACCATTTTCATGATTTTCGTTCAATTGAACTCACAAAAACCCTGTTTATAAATTATCTACTTTTGCGGCAAAATTATTGATTTAATCAATGGATGAGTATTTATTTTTAAATTTTTGACATTGGATAACTTTTTTTTTCCACACATTTAACTAAATTAATAAATTTGTCTCAATATTGGTGGGTATATATGCAGGATTTGTGACATCAAAGGTAGCTTGTTGTGGGCAAGGACCTTATAATGGTATAGGACTATGCACACCAGCATCAAATTTGTGCCCTAATAGAGATGTCTATGCATTTTGGGATCCATTTCATCCATCAGAAAAGGCAAATAGATACATTGCTCAGCAGATTTTGTCTGGGTCAACTGATTATATGAGTCCAATGAATCTTAGCACCATTATGGCTTTGGACTCAAGGGTCTAGTTCATTTGTTGGTCACCTTTTCTTGGAAGCTTTGTTGGTTTTAGCCTGGTTAATTATTACTTGAATAATAATAATATATGTAACACCCACACATATAAATGTTCCTTGTTCTAAGGAAAGTCTTGATGCATTTTTATGTTGTTTGGAGTAATTTTCTTTAAATTACTATTGAAATGTAATGATGTTTGTTTGTGTAATAAATTGCACTTAATTCTCTTTTTTCTCTTTGTCTTATATAAATATGGATTAATTTTGTTAATTACTTTTTATGTTCTATTAAATTTGTCAATTTTCAATTTACAAATAAATTTAAAAAATGATTGAATTATATACAATGGAAAAAAATAAAGTAATTACTCTTTTATTAATTCTCTAGATAATTAATTGTTACTTAGTGGAGATACTAAAAGATAAAGATAAAATTGGAAAACAATAATTTAGAGGTCATGACCCCTCAATTTAGAAAAGTTGGTAATTTGATTTAGTAAGGAAACATAAAAATCAAAAAGTGAGTCATTTATAGTTTTGAAAGCAGAATTGTCTAAATTGATTGAATATATTTTTTCAATTAAATATAATTCGATATCCTTTGTGATTGTCCTTTTCATAAATTCTTTCCACGGATCAAATTTTTGATTTTGTATTTATAAAAAATTTATTACTATAACGATAAAAACTTGTCTACCAATGTATGAGACCATTTATATAAATAAAAAAAAAGGTTGTTTTAAAAGATTGTTAAATCTTAATGGACGGTCATAAATATTGAATTCCTTCGTTTGAGAAAAAAATATTTTTTATTTATTTGTGCTCATAAATTAGTCGTAGGTAAGTCCATCACTCTGCCGTATAAACCTGAATTGAATCTTGTAAGGGAATTGGTCATGCAAAAAGCAGTTTCACCTTCTTGCTACGATTGTATATTTGAAGTGTAAATTAAGAGAAAAAGAGTGCATTATAAAGAAAAAATGTCATTTATAGAGAGCGGAAAGGTTTTCTGTGGTTGTAGAAGAAAGGAAAAGTTTCCCTTTGTTGACAAAAGGTCAAAAGCTAACAAAAATTTCTTGAAAAACAGAGGAAAACTAATTGTTCCTTGTGGTTCTTTAAACGGTCTTTATAAGTTAATATAAGAAGCGACGACAGCTCTGTGTAGTCTCCTTTGAGAATGCAAACTCATTGTGGGTCAAAATATAATATTCACAGAAAGAAAATCCTTTTTCATGAGAATGTTTTAAAAGTCCCAATGCATACATATCAGGACACAAATAATGATAAACAGATCAGATGTAGGTTCAAAAGCAGGTGGCTTTTATTCCAAAAATACAGTTGAGAAATCAAGAGACTTAAAAAGAAAGATTAAAGTTTGTAGTTGAATATTTTTTTTTTTTTTTGTCTACATATATATTTCAACTGTTTCTACCGCTAATTAACAGGTTCGTTTTATTACTGTTTTAATGGTTGCTCAAGGTTTCTACTTACTGTCCAGCTCGCTAAATTAACATTGAACGCCCATTTTTATTGGCAGTTAATTGTAGTAATCTGACAGTTGACAGTGTTAGAAATATATATATATCAAACATATTTAGAATTCAAAACCCAAACCTTTTAAATCTCTCTGCCTCTTCTTTAGCGGTCAATTGAAAAGTCTCATTGGCAATTAGGAACTCAATTTGAAACAGCTAATCATCACATGCAGGAGTTATGGAAAAGCTACCTTTGTGATGAACTTTAAGTTACCTCACAAATTAATAACAGCAATAAAACTTATTAGAAGTGGTTGCAATTCAAAGCCAACTACACTATCTTGCATTTTCGGTGTTTATGTTCCTTTTTATTCAGTGAAGCTGAAACCCACAATCTATGCGTATATATATATAAAACCCATCTCCATCATTCGAAATCAATCCCATAAACATTCTTGGATTATACAATAACAATGGAAACTTCAATTTCATTCATTTACCAGATGGCGATTTTTCTTTTAGCTCTAGCTACAATTAGTATCGATGTCGTTTTACAAGTTGAGGCTCGAGCATTGTTTGTTTTTGGGGATTCACTTGTTGACAGTGGCAACAATAACTATCTTGCAACCATTGCTCGTGCTGATTCGTCTCCTTATGGAATTGATTATCCAAGTCATCGTCCAACCGGTCGTTTCTCTAATGGCCTTAATATTCCCGACATTATCAGTTAGATTCTTGAACCATTAATTACTCTTTTGTTAACTAAGTCTTATACACACACACACACACTTATCACTGGATTGATTAAGCATGCATAATGGTGCATTGGCAGGTAAGCGAATCGGATCGGAACCTCCGTTACCGTACCTGAGCCCGGAACTAACTGGACAAAAGTTGTTAAATGGTGCTAATTTTGCTTCAGCTGGAATTGGAATCCTGAATGACACTGGAGTTCAATTTGTAAGTCAAGCAATTATGCAATGGCTTAAAAAATTAAATCCTTATTTCGGTTATTGCCTGAAATCGTAAAATACATTTCCAGCTAGACGTTATTAGAATGTTTAGACAGCTTCACTACTTTGAAGAATATAAGCGGCGAGTTTGTGCTCTTATCGGATCTGATCAGACTATAAAGCTTGTTAAAGGAGCGCTTGTTCTTATCACTGTGGGTGGCAATGATTTTGTGAATAACTATTACTTGGTTCCTTTATCTGCTAGGTCTCGCCAATATCCTTTGCCAGATTATGTCAAGTTTCTTATTTCAGAGTACAAAAAATTATTAATGGTAATTTTCCACTGAGTACGCATTTCTTCTTTATCTGCATTGATCTTTTTTTTTTGGTACATAATAAATTTAGAAGGAACAATAGATCAAATATCCAGCAGCTAAGTTACTAACTCAATGTCTGTCCGGATCAACCACGTTGTAGGAGCTATATAAATTAGGAGCACGGAGAGTTGTTGTGACAGGAACTGGACCGCTAGGCTGTGTTCCGGCAGAACTAGCTATCCGGGGCGGAAAAAATTGCAGCTGCTCACCTGAGCTTCAGAGAGCTGCTTCCTTGTATAATCCGCAACTAGTTCAAATGCTGAAAGGACTAAACAAAAAAATAGGCAAAGATGTTTTTATTGGTGCAAATACACAACAAATGCATATGGATTTCATCAACAATCCCCAAGCATATGGTATAGATAGAAAATACGTTTATATTTGCTAAAGCATAATAATCTTTAAAGATTAACTAGTTTGAACTTATAATGCAGGATTTGTTACTTCAAAAGTTGCCTGTTGTGGACAAGGACCATATAACGGACTTGGACTATGTACAGTAGCATCAAACTTGTGTCCAGACAGAGACTTGTATGCATTTTGGGATCCATTTCATCCGTCTGAGAAGGCAAATAGGATAATCGTTGAACAAATATTCTCTGGCTCCACTAATTACATGAGTCCTATGAATCTTAGCACCGTCATGGCCTTGGATTCCAGGACATGATCCATCCATCGATCAATCAATTCCATACAAGAATTCGAGTTTTACTAATAATTGTGGGTTATACAAATTGTGTGTAAAAACCTTGTTCCATCAATCAACTTGTTTTAAGATTGGTTAAATCAATTCTAAGTCTACTCATTAAACTTGACCAAGTCCATGCCCAACTAGACGCAGAGGGAAACTTTTCCTTTCGTGTCTTTTCTTTTCATGAAAAAAAAAAAAATTCCTTATCTTTTTATTTAACTAATTAATGAAATAACTAATTAAATATTTCAACTTATAAAAATTATTCTATTAAATATTCAAACTTTTAAAATTAAATCAACTAAACATTGATTAGATAATTGAAAAATGTGAAGATTAATGTTCCAAACATTATATATATTAATCGCACATTAAATGAATATCTTACATATAAATATTAAAAACACCAACAAAATGTTGTTGTTAGTATAGAGAAGGATACAATGTTAGTAATCTTCGTAACTTGAGTGCATAATAAGTCACCACTAAATTTTAGGCTGCCGCAAAGTTTTTTCTGTAAAGTATATGGATATATTTATGCATTTAGTCATTATAAACCTATAACTCAAGCATATGGCACACAAAAATGAGATTTTTTTTTAAGAAGAAACTAATTATTAATTATTATTATGATTAGTTTCCTTAAGTAGTACATCATGCATAATAGATGGAAAATCAATACACCACTTCAATACATAAGACACAAAATGAGTTTCTCGAATTAAAATATGAACTATCGGATTCACTGATTTTTTAAGGAAAGAAAAATTTAATGAAGTAAACTCTCGAGAAATAGATTTATAATCATGAATTAGGCTACCAACATAAGATTGATTCTCTAAATTTCTCTTTAGAGCTTGCTTAAACAAATATAAGTAAATTATATGGGATTTCATTTAAATTGGATTAGATTGTGATTTGGTTGTAATCTTGTGGACTGAGTTGTATTTTTTATTATCATTTCTGTAATTGTTGTTGCTGATGTTGCAAATATTTGCTTAGTTGGTGCTGATTTGTGTTTCATGCAAGGATTCATACAAATGGTGACGTGTAAAGTGTACTGTTATGGAATAACTTTCTTTTCTTTTTTCTTCTCTTTAGATTCTCTCCATTTCAAATTTCCTTCTGTTTCTTAGCCTTTCCCTAACTTTCTCAGTTCACAAACAAAGCCGCCATGACTGGAAATCCTAACATCCTGGTACCAGATAGTGTCGGTACTAGCGAGACACTTTCTTCCAGTATCCAAAATCAAAGAAAACGGATAGCGATGACTAATGCATCGCATTTCCAGACCTTTGAAGAAAGGTTTCTTCTTCCAGATTAGTCGTTCTTCTTCAAGATTTCAGGCGATAATTGACCGAATCCAGAAAAATGGTCTAGGTGCGATCTGAGTTGGAGGAGGCCAGAACTGACTCGACATCGGCTCAAGAGGTTCAAGGGAAAAAAAAAAAAAAAAAAAAATTGACGAGCTCTGGCATCAACGCTTACTCGTATCGAGATGATTCGCTCTCTCCAACCCCGAGGTAAGCATCCGACCTCTAGTAATGATATTGTGATGAGAGAATTGCATGAAACCAGGGTCCTATTCCTACTCCTGTCCATCGCGAGATTGGGGAGACCTCAAGTTCTAGAAATTGGGCAATACTTTAATGCTAACTTGCTAACCCAAATACCAATCGAATTGGGGGAAATAATTCCCAAAACCCTAATTTTGCTGAAATTAGGATAAATCAAACCCTCTCTTCCCAAAACGGTATACAATCGTCCTCACTGATCCATCTTAAAATTCCAAATTCTATTTGAACTTTAAGGTGAATGCCCAGTTTATTCAATGTGTATAAGGATGCTAAAAAAAAGAAAAAAGAAAAAAGAAAAAAAAGGCAAATTCTTGGTACATTACAAGCAGGATTTAGAAAATTTTGAGTTAGTTATAGTTACCAAATCTTATAATATAAGAACTAGTTACAAGAATTGTACCATACTACCATTCATTATAAGTAATGGTAAAACCAACCTTAGAAGATTGAACCTGATTAAAGCTTCCTTTGTTTGCTGAAAATAGTTTATCTCTGAAATTATTTTATCAGTAAATGTTTTTCTTAGAAATTGTTTTTGTAGAGAACATATTTTCTATTATTCAGTTGCAATTTTGAAATTTTGCAACGCATTAAAATTTTTAATTTATATACCTTTAAAAACTAAGTTTTGTATTTAATTTACTGTTGAATATGAGAAGAAAAACACAAGAGAATGATGGTAACAGTGATTAGCAATAATCCGTAGATTAATAACATTTATTTATATATTCTTCCTTCATTCAGTATAGTAAGTTTTCCAAAGTTGAAAAAATAGGGTAAGTTATTTTTCTTTGAAATGACTTAATTTTTTTGACTAGGATAATATATTTTTACTGACTTTTTTTTTTTTTTTTTGATATCTTAAATGCCAGAAATACAGAATATATTTTTCAGAAAAATATTTTACATAAATAAACAAAGCCCAAGTGTAAACAAGCCTCAAATATATTTTAAGATTCAGTGTTCTGGGTTTGAGTCTTCCCAAGACACCAAATAGGACTACACAAGTACAATTAGTGGCGCAATGCTGCAGCTGTCAATTTATGGAGCTTATCATTTTAGGTTTCTCTAAATAAAATTTTGTTTTATTATTAAGATAATTGATAAATAAACTCATTTAAAGAGGTTTGCAAGGTCTTTATTTTATTCTTTTTATTTTTAATAAAGGTGTTGAGACAATATTATGATTGCCCATGGGAACGGAAATGGAATATAAAGAGAAAAGTATAATGATACTAAATCTCATTAGCTATTCATGGTCTTATGTCTAAATAGTATAATAGAAAAATGGTTAGAAATCATAAAATATAAATCTTTTTTTTTTTTTTTACGTTGGTAAAATTGTAAAATTTATTTTTTGAAAAAAAAAGGTTTTTTTTTTTTTTTAAAAAAAAAAAATTCAACTTTAGTATAGATTTCTCTTCAGAAAATTTCAATGTATATTTAACTTTCATTTTTAAATTTCAATATTAAATTATTTTTCTATCTCAATAATGTTCCAAATTTTTATCATGGATGCTAATTTGTGGTCGTTGAACATACTTCATCTTTCTCTATAGCAAATGCTTCATCTTTCTCTATAGCAAATTTTAATTATACTAATTTCACGTTTTCTTTATCAAATAATCCTCGATCCTTATCAGTTCTTAAATTCTAATTTTGCTTGAGGTGAAAAATCGTTGACGTCAATGCCCTATTCTCAAATTAGATGCTTGGATCAATTGTTAATGATTACGAGATCAAAAAAGACTCAAGAAGATTAAAGTCATATAATGAGAACCAAAGAATTTGTTTTTAAGATCAATAATTTGAGGATAAAATAGTCAAATTATTTTTCCTAGAACAATGACACAAAGTTGAGATCCTCACTCTTTGTATGGCTCGCTTTTTGTTCCTGTAGTAATTGTGGCTTCCCTTTTAGTGTTCAAGTAAATATTAGAAAGTATGTAAAAGAAAAAAAATGTAAAAAACTTGGTCAAACTTCACCTCATTGGCTGTGGGTATTTGTTTTCCTAATATTTGTTTGGCTTACTGGTTGACTGATAATGTAATTGTTGATGAATTTATATCTGTTTAACATCGATTCAGCTTTATGATTGATATTGTGTATAATGTATATAATAATATCTCTTGGAAAATAACAGTACATGGTCAAAGAGTTTCCATCGGTATAACTTTGAGTACAAATTGACGTTCTGATCATAATTCTTCTAAATTACAATATTTTAATGTGAGTGTATTAATTACATACTTGATATCATGGAAACGATACTAATTTATTTCTAGTTTTGATTATTTAACTTTTATTTTGAGTCAATAAAAAAAATTTATAAAAAATGATGATTAAGATTTATGTAAAATTTATTGAATCTCAAATGGACTAATCCACAATCTAAAATTAATTGATTATTAACCTGTTAAATGACCTTCCAAAACCCCCTTCATCAAACCCCTTCACAAACAACTTAGAATTTTTACATTATTTGATCTTACTCTCAAAACCCCTCAAATACCCTCCATCCAAACAAGCCTTAGTGTGTTTTAGCAAGGGCTCAGCACCTCTATGAGGCGATAAGGCACAATCCTCTCTGGTTCTCCCTAACAAAATTGCAAGGACCATCTTGGTTCAAATGAAACTCAGTCTAAGCAAACTGAATAAACCAAAATAAAAGTTATCAAATTATCTATAGAATCAAGTCAAACTGAATTGTTTCAATTCAATTTGATTTTTCGGTGTTGACTTGCTTTTTAGGTTAAATCATGTAGGATTTTAGGATGTCTGAAAATCAAATCAAACTGAAAAAATTTTGAATTTTTTATTAACTGAAAATAAACTGAATTTTTTAAAATCTAACAAGTTTACGTGGTTCGTTTTGGTCATTGTCCAACCCTACATACATTCTATTCTTTTTAAGAGACGAAAAACAGTTCGAGTGATGTAATGTAATAAAATGCATTTCTTAGTTCAAACAGGAAATTGTTAAAATGAAACTAGATTTCATTCAGCATTTTTTTACGGCATGTCAAAAATTGTTAGAAAGTAATATCTACATAGTAGATTATGAATATACATAAACTTCTTGAAGTAATTATTGTATTGGTGTACAGACTGCAGAGTATCAATAATATTTTTACGTTTTCTAGAGAACGGAGATCTTCTTAGATTTTCCACATCTCAAATTTACTTTAAAATTAAGAAAAATCAAAGTAATTAGAACCCACATAACACGTAATATCAACTTAAGACTATCCGACAAATTGAGAATCTGGGATTAGTCTTAATTCATTTAATTTGTATGACATCTTTTAAATTTCAGTTACTGTTTAGGGCTTATATAAACCTCAACATCATTGTTGCTGTAGCATGGTTAGCAAGTTTGTGCAAAGATAGAGGTAATTTTAGTATTTGACTAGTTAGAAATGCTTGTGTTTTCATATGAAAATAATTTTCTCTCTTTTTATGCATGTGAGTATGATATCTCTATCTCATACAATGTTAATTACTATGTTTTCCAAGTATAGCACATTACTAAGATGCTATAATTTAATGAATAGTAATAATTTCATGTCTACAGAAGAGAAGAAAAGCGTGGAAAATGGTGTCAGGGAACAGAATTTGCAGTTCAGAAAGATCATCAACAGCAAGCAATGAATTTGATGGAAACAGTACTAATTTCAACAATGATAATGATACTAATAGTAATTTCACAGTGCTGCTTGTGGATGCGGATAGTATTATGAGAGCAATCCACAAGCTGATGCTCACAGAGCATGGAGTGGAAGTTGAAGAAGCTTTCAATGGAAAAGAAGCCGTTGACCTTCATTGTGTTGGGCTTTCATATAATCTGATTCTTATGAACTTGGAAATGCCTGTCATGAATGGCTATGAGGTATAACTCATCTTTATTTTTGTTCACATGCATTATTTTCAACATAAACCAGGAAATTCAGTTTTTTTTTAGGAGAAAAATTTTGATTTTCAGTTTTATTAAAAATTGACTTTGTATATTGATGTGATTGTTTTAGAAACAAAAGTAAATTATTAAAATTTTATAAATAGTTTACTCCGGATTTGTATAAATTGAGATCCAGAGTCTAGCTCACCACTTATACCTACATTTTGCATATAGTTAATAGATTGAAATATATAATTGGCTGCTTAATTATGTGGTAATCGATTATGAATAATAGGCTACAAAGGAGCTACGAGACATGGGCGTCTACTCTGCTATTGTTGGAGTAGTATCAAGAAATGAGGAGGCTCAACACTTCATGGAAGCGGGCTTGGATGGCTGTGTCTCTAAGCCGTTGAGCATTGAGAAGCTGGCTCCTTTCCTTCCATTTCCATCCACAGCTTCCACTGGCGAAAGCGATGATGACTATGATGAGGAAGATTGGCAAAGCAGCACCAGCAGCAATGGCAGCTAATCATATGTCTATTTCTCAAGGGAGAATATTTACCAATTTTTCTGTATCCACTTCAACAAAGTTTGTTGCTTTTTTGGTCTATATGTTTATGTATGTTAGTTTGTTAATATCCTGAGATTTGTAATCCATAATAAATATTTGGTATTATTAAAATAGTCTGAGACGTCCTTTGTGCACGTTACTATGGAAGTGGCTGCTGGTTCCTATGTGGTATGTGAGGGCGCAACCCTCCCTCACAGAAATGTAAGGCACCACCTCAATTTATTATGGCATACCACAAAAAATGGTCTAAAACTAAGGTCTGCATACTGATGGTTTAAAAGTAAGATCTACGACTTTCAAGAATCAGCGTTTGGCCGTTTTAGTCTGAACTAGCCAAAGCATTTTTTTTTTTTTTTTTTTAGGTGAAAGAAATTGAACCTAATTGGGATCTTATTTTGTTGGTTCGATTAATTTTTTTATTTTATTTTATCCTTATTCTTTCAAGATATCAAAAAATCAAATTGAATTAATTTGGCACATCAACATATAGTCTCGTGATAAGTAGATATATGACTTGACAATAGATTTCTATTCGAATGTCCTCTTGCCTGATATACGAATAAAATTTTAATTTAATTTGATTCTTCTATACAAATTGAACTGAATTGAGTCCAGCCTTAATCTACCAAATATAAGTGAGCATTATAGTTAATGACATTTATAAACATTTTACTTTTTTTAGACTACTAAATCTACATAAACATTATAGTAGATATGATTTGTAACATTTCCTTTTTTTAGATAATTTAGATTTTTTGAGATTTTTCAGCATCTCAAATTTATTTCAAAAGCAGAAAAAAATCAAAGTAATTAGATTTTGTATTAAATGTATTGCCAACTTATGACTATGCCACAATTTACAAATCAACCTAATTACTTTTCAAGGATTATATAAACCCTAAACATCTTAGCTTCATAGGCATGAATAGCAATATATCTAAATTGAAAGGTAAAATTAGCATTTGAATAGTTAGAAATGCTTTTATTTTCACACATTAACATATCCGAAATTTATTTATTTTTGATTGGTTTGGGCTTTTTGTCATTTTTCTTATTTCCACTTTTTAGTTTTTACGGGGTTTTTATTTTTTTATTTTTTTTGGTTTTCTATTTTGCAGGTTTTTTTGCATTGATGAATATATTTCTATTGCCGAACTCAAACGGATGTTATCGAAGCTCGGTTCAACTCGATTCATTTACAACTTTAATCGTTGTCAATGACATATTCCCTATTGCAGTAGTCATTGTTGTCGTTGGTGGCGCTTGTGGAGGGCAATGAAAGGTAAGAGGCAATTTTCTCGAGAGTTAATGGCTTAGAAATGCAGTTGTCTAAGCCAGCTTCCATGAAGTTTTTTAGCTTAACCTCGTCATTACTTGATATGTTGCCAACAATGGCAGTGTCAGTGTTCATCTCTCCTAGTTGATGAGTTATGAGGAAAAGAGTTGAAAATGGTGATTGGAAAATGAATTTGCAGTTGAAAAGCCTCATCATCAACGGTGAACAATGAAAATGATGGAAATAAGAAAAATATCATTAATTATATAAATAAATACTAATTTCACTGTACTTGTCGCAGATGATGATACTATTGTCAGAGCAATTCACAAGCTGTTGATCATCATCGATAAAAATACTAACGTTAATCTTCATTTCAGCATTTTAACTAGTAGACGAAAACTAATGAACATCTTATTTTTATAATGACAGTCAACAGCTTGTGGATTGCTCTTGCAATAGCATCAACATCTACGACAAGTACAGTGAAATTAGCATTTATTCATATAATTAGTGACATTCTTCTCATTTCCATCATTTTCTTTGTTGATCATTGATGATGAGGCTTTTAAATTGAAAATTCCTTTTCCAATCATCATTTCCCACTCTTTTTTCTCATAAGTTATCAACTAGGAGACATGGACACTAACACTGTAATTGTTGGAGTCATCTCAAGTAATGAGGAGGTTAAGCCGAAAAACTTCCTGGAAACAAGCTTAGACGACTGCGTTTCTAAGCCATTGACTCCCGCGTTGCTCTCCGCAAGCGCCATCAAGCAATGACTACTACAATGGGGACTGTATTGTTGACTCTGATGAGGATGTTTCACAATATTAGCAACAACGACAACTTATTATCTATCTAGTTCATCGCGGTAGAAATAAGGGCAATACTTATATATCCATAAACTTGACTGAAATGAAGTTTTTGAATCTTGGTCTATATATCCATTTATATATATATATATATATATATGCTACTGTACTTTCTTTTAGTTTTTGACTAGTTAGAAATTCTTTTTATTTCATATAACAAGATAGTTCGCTCTCTTATTATATATGTGTGAATTTGATATTCCCATCGACATTCATTGAATTGATGCTGTGTCTTTTTCCTTCGGACTCTACTCTGCCATTTGTTGGTGTCATCTCAAGTAATGAAGAGGATGAGGTTCAAAACTTCATGGAAACTGGCGCAGATGAGTGCATTTCTAACTAAGCCGTTAAGTATTGAGAAAATTGCATCTTTCCTTCCATTTCCCACCACAATCGCCACTGACGACAACGATCACTTCGACTCCGATGAGGATGATCGTAGTCGCAGATCATCATCTGTCTATTTTACTGCAGCCAGATTACCAATAAATTTGTGTTGTGGGAGTGGCTGCTGGTTCCTGTTATTAGATCTTTAGTGGGTTATAACAAGGGGTGAGTGACTAGAATTTTATATTTTTGCAATTTCACCTATTTTGATATTTTTATACACTTTATTACAATTTCAACATTTTCTAATAATAGCACGTTCAATAACGATTAAGATGAAATTATAAATAAATAAATAAATTATTTCCATCATCTTTTAAATTATCACCCGACTCTGATAAAAGCTTAAAAAATTTTGCGATATCCATAATTTTATGGAGTTATCGTACCATTAAAATTATGAATTTTTATAATATTATCTATTTTTTTATTAATAACAATAATTATTTGGTGTTTGTGATTTTTTACATATAAAATATCAATTTAGTATGTATTTATTATAAATTTTAAATAATAAATTTCACAATTTAATTATTTCATAAATATTTAATTAATTAAATTTAAAAGTTGGAGGTGTTTAATTGTAAATTGAAGTGTAGAATGAGTCATTATGAAAGTTGAGGATACGTTTTGTCCAAATTATATTATAGGGGCACTTGGCCAACATTAATTATTAAACCAGTTATGATCACGTGCAGTATCACGTGTCCATAATTCCCTCTTATTACCAGCTATACATGTTCTTAAACCCCTCTTATCCAAAATGTCCATCGTCTCTCTTCTAACTCCTCCTTTGTTTAAGCTCCGCTCGTTTCCCTCCCAAAACACTGTCGTTTACGCGGCTGCTACCTCCACTGCAGAGCCCAAGTCGCGAAGAAAGAAACAGCAACAACAGCGACTAGATAAAAGCGATGATTTTGGAATACTCGGTGCCGTCTCTGCCGCAGAGAAGAACTTGCGGTTCAGCTTCATGGAGGAACTCATGGAACGCGCGAGAAATCGCGACTCGGTCGGTGTATCGGACGTCATTTACGACATGGTTGCTGCCGGTTTAAGCCCCGGCCCGCGCTCTTTTCACGGTCTCATTGTCGCTCACGCTCTCAACGGCGACGTCGAAGGCGCGGTACATTCAAATTTCGCTAGCCTTTTCCATTTTTGGAAACTGTTTTATCTTTGAATTCTTATGTTAGAATTTAGTGTTTCTTTGACTTCAGATGCAATCGTTGAGAAGAGAGCTTAGTACAGGCATTCGCCCTCTCCACGAAACATTTATTGCTCTGATTCGTTTGTTTGGTACCAAGGGTCACGCTACTAGAGCGTTAGAGATCCTCTCAGCAATGGAGAAGTTAAACTATGATATTCGCTTCGCTTGGATAGTTCTTGTTGGTATGCTCTTTTTTTTTTTAACCATTTCAGTTTGATTTTATTGTACAATGTGTATATAAGTTGGTAATTTTTTTTTTTTTTTCTTTTGGGGTTAGAGGAGCTTGTTAAGAATAAGTATTTGGAAGATGCCAATAAAGTGTTCTTGAAGGGCGCCAAAGGTGGGCTTAAGGGTACAGATGAGCTCTATGATCGATTGATTGAGGAAGACTGTAAAGTTGGGGATCATTCTAATGCTCTTGAAATTTCCTACGAAATGGAGGCAGCTGGGCGAATGGCAACAACTTTTCATTTCAATTGTCTTCTTAGTGTGCAGGTTAGTCGTTTCAATTTCCATTTGCCTAAACGTTGCTAAATGATTAAGCCATTTCATTGCTCCTCCTGAGAGTCATAGTTTGGACCATATTGGAAGCAAATTGTGATTGTAATAACCATATGTTCTAATTAACATGTTTCAAAGATTTGTTGGAAGCATAATTGTTTCTGAATTCATCCCTAAACAAATAAAAGCTGTTCTTGCTGCTGCCTCTTTGGCTGGATGTTGTTAAGAGTTTATTTCTATTTATCTTGTATTCTCTATTTTCTACTAAATTATTGCAATTTGTTTTTTGGCCTGTCATTTATTATAATTTAACTCTGATTGTATCTGTTCCCTTTTTTAGGCTACTTGTGGAATACCTGAAATAGCTTTTGCAACATTTAAGAACATGGAATATGGAGAAGGTTATTCTTACTCAGCGATCTTCTTTTACTTATCTATTGCTTACTTGCTATGATGCATTGACAGACCTCCTAACAAGGATGTGCAGCGTTGGATGCATTTCTAACAAGTGCAATTGCCTCAAACTTGGCCAGAATGTAATGTGCACCTTAAACCGTGTCCAACAAAAAAACAAAAAAGACAAAATGTCTGACATGCCTGTCAGTCACATTTCAGATACTCTTCTAGGTCATTTTATAGTAATTTTTTATAATGCATGTTATGGAAAAATAAACAATATATAATGAAACATTATTTTATATGAAATTTTTTGTTTCATCTATAATTGTGGATGTTATTCGATCAAGATGTAGTCAGGCATATAAAAAGCCACATTGCTTTGCCAATCTAGCGACTTTAGCGAGCGTTCGCATAAAATTAGTTTCTTTGTGAATTAGGTTGTCGCTTGGTTGTGTGAGCCATTTATCCAATTCTATTTCATATCTTGCTTCCGTCAATGTTCTGCCCACTAAATGAAGGTTGAGAGTTAGAAATGATGCTTTTAACGAAAATTGTTGCAAAGGAATATTTTTGGGTTTCTTCAAGTTGTACTGGCTCCTCAAGTTTCTGGATTATAACAATTACAGTTTTTGCATGACAGCATATATGAAACCTGATACGGAGACATATAACTGGGTGATCCAAGCATATACAAGGGCTGAATCCTATGACAGGTAAAATCTGCTGCACATCAACAGCACATGCTATGTTTGTTTGCGGATTGCCACTGGCAGCTTTTTCTTAAACCTGGGTATATGAGAATTCTCCTTAATGACTAAAAATTTTAAAATTTTCAGTTTCATGTCATGTAAAAGCTCTATTAATGTTTGCTATTGGTGAATATGTTTTGCCATAAACCACGATCTCCATTTTGAGCATAACCCTTTGATTGGTGCATGTGGCTAAATTTTGAAATTCCGAGTCATTATTAAATTGTTTGCAAGTTATAAGTTTTATATTTATTAGCATCTATATTACATCTGTCTTGATTCTGACATTGAACACAGAGTTCAAGATGTTGCTGAGTTGCTTGGGATGATGGTTGAAGACCACAAGCGTTTGCAACCTAATGTGAGAACTTATGCGTAAGTACAGCTTCCTCTTGACTTATTGGGCTATACAATTCAAGTAAGCTTGTCTTAACTGGTGGTGCTAGATTTGGTTGTCTGAGCTCAACTTATAAATAGATAATTTATTTGGTAATTTTGTATTTCACAAGTGTATGATAAATTTTTATCCTGTGAAATCATTATATTAAGTGTTGTTGTCTGTCACATACACAAATGTGTTGGTTTGTGTTCATGTGCCTTGCGGTCTCATGTAGATGATATTTTGATGAAATTGTAAAAAATTTGATGGACACAGTTCAACTCAATCTTTAGATTTATGCAAATGTTGCTTTACCATATGCACTTTTCTCCTTTACTTCTTACGACACTTTGGACTGTTGAGGGTTGATATTGTTGGTTTGATCTTGTATTAGGGTCAATACATTTTCTAATAGAAGAAACTGAGGAAACAACTAAGAGGAAAATGGGGAAAAAATTCTAGTTGGATGTTTATATTCCTCACTGTTCTAGCATCTTATTTGTATGCAAGCATTGGAAGCTTATCCTAACTTCAAGGAGGGGGTTGATAATTGCATGCTTATTGAATATGAACAGCGTACATTTTCCTACCAAATATCCTTATTTTCTAATGTAACATTTGGGGTTGGGGGGAAGGAAGTAGAGGGTGGATGGCAGAGAGAGAGGGTACGAAACATAAAAGCTCCACTGAATTGTTGCAGATTTTGAGCTTGGAAGATTGTCTAGTGTGAGGATTATATTTCTTTGAGTTATTCATGCTGATATCAAGTATGGAAAATTAGGAGGGAAGGGAAGGGGCAAAACTCCTGTTAAAATCCTTGAAGGTATTTCGTGATAAAAATAGAAAGCTCAAGCAGAGAGTTTTATATAATAAGCAATATCGAATTGTCCTACATCCTGATAAGCAGATGTGCAAAACCTTTATCTTGATTGATATAATCCTTATGTTTTCCTGCTGAACGTTAGGATCGAAACATGGTGCTGCCTAGCTGATTTCTTCTCATTTGAAAACAGAACTACATTTCTACCCTTACCCCTACAAATGGAATACTGAAAATAACGTGTTATGAAAATCGACACTGTGTGTATTGATGTTGTGAGTCAAGCAGTAACATCCATATGTGTGTGTGGATGTTGTGCATACATTGCTTCTTCTGTGATTGATAACAGGGTACCTGCATGTTCAGGCTGTTAATAGAGTGCTTTACCAAGTACTGTGTGGTACGTGAAGCTATTCGGCATTTTCGTGCACTCAGAAACTTTGAAGGAGGAACAAAAGTATTACACAATGAAGGGAACTTTGGCGATCCACTTTCTTTGTATCTTCGGGCTTTATGTCGAGAAGGTATTTTACAGGGATGTTTATTTCATTTTCTTTTTCATAGCACACTTGTGTGTTTTAGATTATTTTTTTTATTACTGCAATTGCTTTTTTAATTTGTGTCTAAATTCTGTCGTTATAATATAGCAGAAGCTGATACTTGAAACTTCTTTTTAGAGATGTCCTTGTGGTTGGAATGCTTTGTCTTCTTGTATTTCCTCATATTCTTGTTTCTATCCCAGCCTATTGGATGTGGTTTTAATTTAAGGCTTGCTTGTTCTTCCCTTTGTATGGTTAAAATGTATTTTGGCCATGTTCTTGTTTGTTATTCACTCTTGAAGTTAATAAGTAATTTTATATGTGATCATATATCATGCTCCCCACTTTGCACATATCTTTAGCAATGGCTTTACAAGAAAAACAATCAGAATTCTATTTTTAGTGAACTCCAGATCTATGTTCTAGTCAAACAAGATTAATGCACAAATGCAAAACAATAAAAATTATGATTTGATGATTTATGTAGTTCAGTGCAAAGGCATCCAGAAATGCTTGAGGAAACTCGGTGTATATAATACAATTAAAGATTCAACCTCATCTCAATCACCCCAAAACAAACTATAACTTGCTCTTCATTTAGTTTTCTTTCTCAAATATCTTTAAAAAGAGTGAGATTATTCAGCAATTGGATGATTATAACAGACAAGGCAGGAAAATATCCCTGATATGAATAGTTTTAGTTTCTATTCGCCGTTCTAGAAAAATGGAGAAGGATAGAATGCATTAATGGCTCAATTGAAAAAAGGAAAATTTAGCAGATGCTGGACTTAAGTTTTTGGGCCTAATACTCATTAATCATAGATTGTCCCTGATTGGACTGCTGCATGAGCCACGGTTGTTCCCTGTCTTTTTTTAGCTTTTGTGCGAATGGTGTTTTACTATGTATTCTATTTGAAGCCTAAGTTACTCCTGTTCTCTTGATCTCTTCTAGAGTTGTGCTAACTGCTAATTTTCGTTTGATTTTCCAATGAAAGTAATAGCATCTTTGAATATTTGTGTTGCTAGTTACCTTGAATTTGACTGGCATTCCTTTTGGGAAAAACAAATTAGAGGTACATGTTACAGAATATGCAAAATTCACAAACGTCTGTTTCCATTGAGAATTGAATAGAGTTTTCCTCTATTTCAGTATTGCTTTCATTTTCCTGAATTTCTATCTCGTTATTGTCTCATAGACTCCAATAAATATTTCTCATGGATCCTTGACCTGTGTTTGATTACCGAACCTAAATATAATGCTTATAAGATGGTATACCTTCTTGAATCAGGTAGGATTGTTGAATTGCTGGAAGCTTTAGAAACTATGGCCAAAGATAACCAACCTATTCCACCAAGAGCCATGATACTGAGCAGAAAATATCGGACATTGGTTAGCTCGTGGATTGAACCATTGCAAGAAGAAGCTGAACTTGGATACGAGATTGATTATGTTGCTAGGTGTGCATATTAACTACTTAAAACAGCTGCTGCAATTTTGTTATGACTTGTTATTTACCCAGATATTCTTGAATCAAGCATATGTTGCCTAATTTAAAGCATGCATATTGAGTCTTAACTGGAACTTGTTGATAATTTACTTTCTAATTTTTTTTTCCATGCACAGTATTACTTGATTTCAAACTTTTCAATCATCTTGTTCCTTTGCTTTTTTAGATTGTGAATCTATTGTTTTAGCTTTTTCCTGCTTTGGCTATATAACAGGTATATTGCAGAGGGTGGGCTTACTGGTGAACGCAAGAGGTGGGTACCCCGAAGAGGAAAAACCCCTCTAGATCCTGATGCGGCTGGATTTATATATTCAAATCCGATGGAAACCTCATTTAAGCAAAGGTGTCTTGAGGATTTGAAGGTGCATCATCGAAAGCTTTGGAGAACCTTACAGAATGAAGGTCCTGCAGTTTTGGGAGATGCATCTGAATCTGATTATCTGAGAGTAGTGGAAAGACTGAAGAAAATAATTAAGGGTCCTGATCAGAATGTTCTAAAGCCTAAAGCTGCAAGTAAGATGGTAGTATCAGAATTGAAGGAAGAGCTAGAAGCACAGGGTCTACCAATTGATGGAACTAGAAATGTTCTTTACCAGCGAGTGCAAAAAGCAAGGAGAATAAACCGTTCTCGGGGTCGACCCCTTTGGGTTCCTCCTGTGGAGGAGGAAGAAGAAGAGGTTAAGCATTCATTATCCTTTCATTTTTAATCAACCTGTTCTTTATCAGCTATGGTGTCTTTTTCTCTGCCTTGTAGTTTTGGACCCTTAGTTTAGTAGCTCATCTTTGAGCAGTTCTGTTCACCTTTTGGTGTCAACTGGAGATTCCTGTTTACCACGGATTAAATGTAAACGTTTTCTGTTTTCAGGTTGATGAAGAGCTTGATGAACTAATATCTCGGATAAAGCTGGAAGAAGGAAATACGGAGTTCTGGAAGCGCCGGTTTCTTGGAGAAGGCTTGAATGATAATCATGTTAAGCCTATGAATATGAATAAATCAGAACTTTCAGATACATTGGATGACATTGATGCTGCAGAAGAAGATGTTGAAAAAGATGTTGAAGATGATGTTGAAGATGAGGAAGCTGATGATGACGAGGAAGTAGAAGTGGAAGTGGAACAAACTGAGAGCCAAGAAGGAGACAGGGTTGTTAAGGACAAGGAAGTTGAAGCTAAGAAGCCTCTTCAAATGATTGGAGTCCAGTTATTGAAGGATTCTGATCAAACAAATAGGACATCAAAAAAATCAAAAAGAAGATCCGCTCGAGCATCACTGGAGGTATGAAAACTGCTTATAATACATGCTCTTCTTCTTTTGGTCCATGTGGGGATCAACTTGTTGAGCTAATTCTCTGCCTTTTATGTGGATAACTGCTTGGCTTAGATCAATTGTTGCGCTTGTTGATATTAGTTTCAGTCGGTGAGATTACCAAACTGGATGACGGTGCACACAATTTCTCATTAACCTGACTATTGTGGTAGTAATGACAATGCATACTATCATAAAGACATTAAACCCTTCTGCATATGGATGTAGGATGACGCTGATGAGGACTGGTTTCCTGAGGATATATTTGAAGCTTTTAAGGAGCTAAGAGAAAGAAAAGTTTTTGACGTACAAGACATGTACACGATAGCTGATGCTTGGGGTTGGACATGGGAGAGAGAAATAAAGAACAGGCCTCCACAGAAGTGGTCACAAGAATGGGAAGTTGAGTTGGCAATTAAAGTAATGCTGAAGGCATGTTCTAGCAGCTTATACTTGTTTTATTTCCACATTGAAGATCTTCTTTCCTCATTTTGTACTCATTCATGATATGCATAGACTGCTCTTTCTTAGATAACATGTTCCTAGATCTTTCTTCACACAAATCAATTGATAGGTCTTGTTTGTTATATACTTCACTCTGAAAAAAAAAAAATACCGGATAATGTTTCAGGTAATAGAACTCGGGGGAACTCCCACCATTGGGGATTGTGCAATGATTTTACGTGCAGCGATTAGGGCTCCTATGCCTTCAGCTTTCTTGAAGATCTTGCAGACGACACACAGTCTAGGTTATGCATTTGGGAGGTAAGATCCTACATATTGACTCTTGGTTAGAAAGTTTGATTCTGGCTAACCCATCTTGGAGATTGGCTAGCAACTGTATCTCCTTTCACTTTCAGTTCTAATAATGTTTTATTCTGTGCCAGTCCGCTTTATAATGAAGTAATCTCGCTGTGTCTCGACCTTGGGGAACTAGATGCAGCAATTGCCATAGTTGCAGACATGGAGACTACTGGAATCACTGTCCCAGACCAAACACTTGACCGGGTGATTTCTGCAAGACAGGGAACTGATAATAATGTTATTGACACTGCTTGACAGGCGGTTGAAGAGCAATTGTAAAATTCTCCCATAAAAATGAAGAAGGGAAAAAAAAAAGGGCAACGGGTTTGACCTTGGAGCCATTCCTTTTATACTGAGGTGGATATACTCGGTTCAAAAAAAAAAAAAAAAAAATACCTGAGGTGGACTATACTCGGTTCAAAAAAAAAAAAAAAAAAAGAAATGAAGTGGAGGACCACTACAATTATTACACTGCCACTAACATAACCTCAGTACTTCTTTAAACAACTGATCTTTGAAGTAGAAATTTGAAAAAAAAAACATAAAAAAAAAAAAAGAAAAAAGAAAAAAGGAGCAGCTTAAAAAAAAAAAAAAAAAAAAAAAAAGAAAAAAGAAAAAAGGAGCAGCTTTAGAATACCACTCTGTATGGTATTTTATTTGAGTTCATGATAGAAGTTCATGACGTGTACTCAATTTTTCTTGGTGGAGACGTTAACTAATCCCCACTTGAACCGGAAGCAAAGCCAAACCAATAAAAGAATAATTGTAGGCAGCTGGCCAGGTGGCGTATGGGATGGGACCCAAGTATAATATGCATAATTAATCTGGTTTCGAAAAAGAGCTAAAAGAATTCTCAAGTCCAAACCCCTTTTTCTAATGCGCACAATTAGCAATTTGAGCTTGGAATTAAAATTTAACATTAGGTGATTATTCATGATTGGTTAATAATTGAACTCACAAAATTATTTCTGTTCTGTAAATACTATAAAATTTGATTCTAATAAATTGTGTTTTGGTTCGATTTTGGATATAATTAACTTACTTTCTATAATTAAATTAAAAGTTGAGCTTTAAGTTTATGAACCGAACTAAATATATCAGTCTAAATAGCTGAACAAAAAAAATCAAACTAAATCAATTCAATTTGATTTCTCAATTTTAATTGATTTGTATCCATGAGTAGAGGAATGGAAAATCTCACTTTTAACTTTAAATACAATGAAAATATGATGAAATTTATAAAATTGATGAATTGTAATATATTTTTCTAATCTAAATAAAGGAATTCGGGAAATTCATATAAATGGACAATCGATTAAATTATATTGTTCAAAGTACTACTTCAAAAATGTATTTTTTTTTTAAAGAAAAAAGATAGGTTAACTAATTGTTTAAAGATAAACAGACAAAGATTCTAGAATAAATAAAGAAACAAATTAATTTTTTGATCTTTCAAATTAAATGAATTTCTTAATTTAAAAAAAAAAAATTAGAACTTAATGGGAATGACCGGAAAAATAGAGGAATCCTATTGGAAAATTTTCCCTTTAAAGGAAAAAATTTATTCACGTCCTATGATGGCAATAGCGTAATTGAAGGCACATATTATGCCAATTTTAGAAATCCCAAAGTTTAGACAGTCATCAAGCTAGTTCCGACTTGGTTCCAGCATTAAAATTCCGAGCCTCAACTCACCAAACCAATCTGGAGAACCACTACATTTCCGGATCTACCTCATTTTTGTCTTCCATTGGAAATGCAAAAACTCTCTTAAGCTTTTGACACATAAAGAGATAGAATTCTGACTGTACCCACTGAATAAGAAGGTTAAATGGCAGTTCCAATAGAAGAAGCCATTGCTGCCCTCTCCACATTCTCTCTGGAGGTAACAAAATTTTCTTCCTTTTTCTGTTGTAATAATCTTTCCGTTGATGAAACTTTAATGGGTATTTTTCTTAATGATACGAAGTTAAAAACTTTGAAAGCAATTATACTTCAAGATTAGTCCTTTGTGTTCATTTTACAGTACCCATCCTGTAGTTTTTTTTTAGTTGTCACATCATTTTGCAAGTTTTCAAGAAGAAAGCTATAATGTGTATTATGTTTGTGTTCTGAAATATAGTCATCTTTTTTATTTTTATTATTATTATTATTATTATTATTATTTTTTTTTTTTTTTTTTTGAAAATGATAGTTCATCTTTTTTATTTTTATTATTATTACTTATTATTATTATTCATTTTTTTTTCTTTTTTTGCTGGGGAAAACTTAATGTAAAAAGGACTGAGCCACCAGAGGTGCAAAGGACCAGCAAGCTTCTGGTTGTCCAAGTGAGAGGGGAGCAACAGTAGTCCAGTTGGTATGTCTTTTCTGCAATATTTTATCTTGGCTAAATTACTTTAAAAGTTCAATCAGTTGTAACTCTCTTTTGTTTAACTTCTTATTTTTTTGTGGGGAATTATGTAAAAGGATGAGCAACCAGAGGTGCAAGGACCAGCAGTTCTGGTGTCAAGTGAGAGGGGAGCAACCAGTAGTCCAGTTGGTATGTCTTTGCCAATATTTATCTTGGTAAATTACTTAAAAGTTCAATAAGTTGTAACTTCTCTTTTGTTGTAACTTTTAGCGTAATCTTTTATTAGTTTGCTAAAATCAAGGCTTCAATTCAACTTTGGGTAGGATTTTAGTTATGGCTAGGGATGAGCTAGGAAAATACATTCCCTTAATTGCTAGGAAATTGAATTTCAGGTCCACCTTGAATTGTTGTACCGCCCACAGTCTACTCAAGTGCAATTGGCTGTTATTCAGTTGCATATCAGTTATTCGTGTTTCAATTCATATCCTGTCTCTTTAAGGATGGTGTAGAACTTTTTTTTTTTTTTTTTTGGCAAAAGGAATAGGTATTCCTGGGATCAAACTATTGCATAGACATAATTAGAAAATGTAAGTACTTGTCATTTATGCAACTTTGTCATAATTGCAGTGTTAACCAAAGTTCATGGCTTACTAAGGTTAAAATTCAAAAAACATGGATTTTTAAGTAACTTGGCTTGTTTATAGTAGCCTTTCTTTTGTCAAATTGAAATTCTTGGACAAATTGATTTCATTTAAATTCATAAATTATCACATGTGAAAGTTTGGTCAAATATATGGAGAACTTTGTGCCTTGTTAATAGGATTGTAAATGAGCCAACTGCTCACGAGCTGCTTGAGGCTTGGCTCAGGAAAAGCTCGTTTGATAAGCTTAATGAGTCGAGCTTGATCTTGCTTATCGAGCTCATTTAATAGACAAGGCGAGCTTGAGCAGTAAAGCTTGCAAAGGGGCAATTTTTTTTTTTCTAAAAAAAAAAAAAATTGTGAAAGAGCTAAGCTCAAGCTCGATTTTCAAGCTTGAGTATACCTTTGACAAGTAAGCTCGAACTCAACAAATCTTGGCTTGCTGTTAATGCTAAGAAACTGAGAAAGAATGAAGAAGATTAATAGCAGAAGAATCAGGAGAAAAAGGCTTGCAGCTGTCAATTTGTCATGAAGGATTGTGCTTTCCATTGAGCATTCTTTCCTTTGATTGTTTAGAATATGTTAGCTAATATCTACTAATAATGATAATAGAAAAGGTTAGCTTTTGCCACTTTAATTGTTTAAATAACTAACATGGAGTCTGCAGATAGTGGTAGTTGAGTAACTTACAGATTGCAATTTCTGGGCAAGTCATGCACAACAATTTGAAGAGGAAAAATTGCACAGCTTGTAGTAAATTAGAATTGATTTCCTTTCCTTGTGCAGAGTACAGTGATGTTTCTGCATATCGCTTATCTTTATCTGAAGACACAAAGGCACTGAATCAGCTGGTATGTGGTCTTTCTTTTCCCCTCTCTTTGCTTTATCATTTCATGCGCAGAACTCATTTGCTTTGCTTATTTCTATTAGATAAGTTGACTATTGGTTTCGAATATTGTAGCATTTGAATTGTTTGGTGATTTTTAATAGTACATTCTCCAATATGTACAGAATGCACTTATCCAAGAGGGGAAGGGCATGGCATCGGTGCTTTATACATATCGCAGTTGCGTCAAAGCACTGCCTCAGGTGCATTTTGGTTTCAATTCAAATAATAATATTGGAACATTTTTTATGCCCTGGATTGAGATGTCGCTGAGAGCCCCTTTTTCCATGTTATGAATATTAGTTTCCTTTTTATCATTTTTGTCGGCCAAGATAGCCTTTTCTCTGTAATTTTTTCCATAAATTGAAATTCTTTTCGCATGAAAATTTATTCCACAGCCAATTTGTAGTTGGTTGTTACCATACAGCGAATTCTATGTCATAAATGATAATAAAAAGTTCAGTAAACGTCACAATTTTGTTTATATTATTTTCTTAAACAACAAATCTAAGGTCATGTTTGATGTGGCAGCTACCTGATTCTATGAAACACAGTCAGGCTGACTTGTATCTTGAAACATATCAAGTTTTGGACTTGGAGATGAGTCGTCTGCGTGAAATTCAGCGATGGCAAGCATCTGCTGCATCTAAAGTATATAATCTCATGTCTTTTCTTTATTGTTGGAATATTATTACATAGTCTGCATTAGAGTGCATGATAGATATTCACTTCCTCTTAACTGTTAATTTGTTAATTCAGCTAGCAGCTGATATGCAACGTTTTTCTAGGCCAGAACGACGCATTAATGGGCCTACAATTACTCATTTATGGTATTATGGAAACCTTTTCGCTCTTTCTTTCTAATATATATATATATATAACTTTAGTTTGACTGCGATGTTCTCTTGGTTGTTATCTTCTTTCCTTAATACATTTATTACTTCAGGTCCATGTTGAAGTTACTTGATGTTTTAGTGCAACTCGATCATCTTAAAAATGCTAAAGCAAGTATACCTAATGACTTCTCTTGGTATAAGAGGTATGAAAATAATTACTTTGTTTTATGTCCTTTCTGTTCTTTATGGTTATAGTAACTTGGAGTTGAGAATCTTTATTTTCTCTACAAGATCATAATTATCACAATTATCTTTTTTTTTTCCCCTTTATCTTCTTACCACAACCAATCTCTCTCTCCTTTTTTCTTTTAATTTTATTTTATTGGTTGAATAGGATACACACAACACACACGGGTTAGGGACAGGACACGCTCCTTCACATAAAAAACATTGCAATATTGTAAAAGGTCATGCTAACCTAACAACCAATCTCCTTAATATATCTTCTTTGGCAATCTTTGAATTTGCCTTAATCTTAGTGTGGCTCAGAATGTTCATTAACATTGATTAAGTCTAATGAGAATGAAAGGTTATTTTTGTCAAATTTGGCCTGATGGAATAAACTTTTTTGAGTAAATTATGTCAACATTTAGTGTTTTTAATTGTTTCTTCTACCAGTTTTCGATTAAATAATAATAATTCTGGCTATTAGTTCAATCAAACGGTTTTCTGCTGCAGTACATTTCTTGAGCTGATGTCAGCTTTTTTCACATGGATCATGTTTTCTGCCTGATGTTACTTACTAGCTGTGTATTTTCACAGTTTTTCAATTGGTTAAGTTCCAACAAACTGGAACTTTGTTTGCTAACTGCTTTGCTAAGGAGTCTAACACTGTTCTTGCTTTCTTTCTCCACCTATGTCACCCCCTCCCTCGCCCAAAATTTTTTCTAACATTTTACGTATTCCTGCTTTTACCAGGACATTCACGCAAGTCAGTGTTCAGTGGCAAGACATTGATTCCATGAGGGAGGAGTTAGATGATTTACAGGTGTGTGTTTGCCCTTTTTTTTTATGGATCCAATAACATGCAGCAGTATCTTATCACTTATTCCAGTAGTTTATCACTTATTCCAGTAGTATTATTTTGCTTTCTATATTTTTATAGTTCCAACTTGATTTTTCTCAATATGTTTGTATATTACATCTCACTATGCTGTATTCCTTAAAAAAAAAAAAAAAAAAACTCACTATGCTGTATTGCAGAATAGAAACTTTACAGAAACTGACTTGTTTCATTGATGTGTATATTAATTTAGAATTCAAAGGACTAAAAGGATATTTACAGATTGTTGTGTAATAATAAAACTATAGAGAACAAATTCTATCAGATAGATAAATCTTATCTAATCTATAATCATTTAATTGTCCTTCAAAAATCTGTAAACTATTGCAGATTTTCTTGAGCACGAGGTGGGCTATCTTGTTGAACTTGCATGCTGAGATGTTTCGTGTGAACAAGTATCCTGAACAATACTGCAGGCATTTGGTATGATAGCGAAGGAGAAATATTTTGGGTTAAGCACTAAAATATGACCTTCTTTGACATAAATTCTCTGTGATGCCTTCTAAGTTCATTTGGAAAGTGATATGCCTTTGATTTACTGCTTATTATTCTTATCTTTTTTTTATTTATTATTTTTAATATATTGTGTGTGCATTGTTTTCTTGATTTAATGCTTTTGCCTCTTAACAATTCATTCTGAGATCCTTGACAAAGAAAACAGTGTAGAAGACATTCTGCAGGTTCTCATAGTATTTGCTGTAGAGTCGTTGGAGTTAGATTTTGCTCTTCTATTTCCAGAGAGACACATTCTTCTGCGTGTTTTGCCTGTTCTTGTTGTCCTAGCAACATCATCAGAGAAAGACAGCGAGTCACTTTACAAGAGGGTGAAAATCAACAGGCTGATCAATATTTTTAAGGTATTTTTGATTATACCTTCTTGTGCATATAATATTCTAAAACATCACTTATGAAGTCACAAAATAATTTGTCTCCTTATGTTTGAAACCTAATAAAATTCATTCATAATTTCTATTCTCTGGCAGAATGATCCAGTGATTCCTGCTTTTCCTGATCTGCATCTTTCTCCAGCAGCAATTTTGAAAGAATTGTCAATGTACTTTCAGAAGTTTTCCTCACAGACTCGCCTCCTCACCCTTCCAGCACCTCATGAACTTCCACCCCGGGAGGCACAAGAATATCCTTGACATCATTTTTCATTTCGATTTTCTTTTTCATGTACCATCTTACAGTTCTATTTTGGTTGACCTAGGTCATTGTTGATTGCTATCCATATGAACTTTTTGCTTGATCTTTTACTCGATATCTGGTAATAAGCCTATATCTTTCTCGCTTTTGATTTTGACAACCATCATTGTGAATATGGTTCAGCATTGTAAGAGCTTTTTTAGTTGCATAAATTACCATTAAGATATGAGTGGATACTTTTTAGAAAAACATATGTCTGCAATACCCGCCGGGAAAGAATATTCTGTATTCTTACTTGAAAATGGATTGAAAATATGGTGGCTAGTTGAAACGATGGTTTCATGTTGGGTTTATGGATTGAAAATTGGTTTACTTGACATTTGCAAACACATTGGGTGCAAGTTTATTGCCTTTCTTACTATATCATTTGCATTTAATGCCATTAATTGCTGACTATCTTTTGGTGATTTTTTAGTTTTAAGTATCCTGCTATACTCAATACAATTGATGAGCCTTAAAATACTTTACCTATCAGAGACATTATCTAATTATCAATCACATAGGAGCTATTCGTGCTGAGCATGATGATTTTGCAATTCGTTTTGCGTCGGCCATGAATCAGGTACTCTACCCTTCCCCCCTCCACCAAGCCACACATTTTATCCTTCTTTCTATGCACATTGATGAGAGTTCTTCTAATCTTTGTTTTACAGGATTTTAATACGTGTTTCTTGCCTTTTACACTTTTATGTACAGTTGTTGTTGTTGAAGTCGACAGATGGTGCTGATATCGAGTGGTGCAAAGAAACCAAGGGAAACATGTATGATATGGTTGTTGAAGGATTCCAGCTATTAAGCAGGTGGACAGCACGCATTTGGGAACAATGTGCATGGAAATTTTCTCGTCCATGTAAAGATGCAATTCCTTCTGAATCAAATGGAAATTCTGCAACCATTTCTGACTATGAAAAGGTATTATGCTAATCCTTGACTTTGCAGGCTCACTTGAGGATATAAACTCCAATTATTTATAACCAACATGGTAATAAATACATGCGCATGTAATTAATATATAAACAAATTTGAGAATTTTTGCCTCGTGTAGCATACACATATAATATTACATAAATATATATATATATATATATATATAAGGTATTACTCGCTATCCTTGACTTTTGCAGGCTCACTTGAGGATCATAAACTCCAATTATTTATAACGCCAACATGGTAATAAATGAATGCGCATGTAATTAATATATAGAACAATTTGAGAAATTTTTTGCCTCGTGTAGCATCACATATATATTACATAAATATATATATATTATATATATACTATATTTGCTTGTCTGTTCATTAGCTTCTTGGCCTATCTTTGCAGTCGTAAGATATAATTACAACGGCCTGAGAAACGGACAAGCACTCGTTGAACTATTCATTAGCCTTGCATATATACTATTATTTGCTTGTCTGTTCATGCTTCTTGGCCTATCTTGCAGGTCGTAAGATATAATTACACGGCTGAGGAAAGGAAAGCACTCGTTGAACTCATTAGCTGCATAAAGAATGTTGGATCCATGATGCATCGTTGTGAGACATTGGTAGTTGACGCCTTATGGGAAACTGTACATGCTGAGGTTCAAGATTTTGTCCAAAACACATTAGCCACTATGTTGCGAACTACCTTCCGAAAGAAGAAGGATCTTTCAAGGTGGGCTTTTGAGTTGGTATTTTGTGATCTGAATTTCTGTTTATATGTTTACTGATTTCTATTAACTTTGATGTCCTTCATAAGCTTAGTTCTCAATATTACGCTATAGCATGAATGATATAATCATGTTAGTGGGCTAACGGTTCTATTGAAGTGAAATAAAAATATAAGCGATGAAGGAAGTGTAACAAATTTCACATTTTGTAACTTATGATCTTTTATTTGCCTCTGAAGGACATATGATGAAATAGTAAAAAGGTCATAAGTTAAGTATGAAGAAAAGGGATTTTCTTTTCTGACATAGGAATGTGACATCTATATATCTGGAGGGATTATCGATGTTAACCTGCACTTCTATTTCCATTTTGGTAGTTTCTGATAATTCGTCTGGTCAAATAGGTTTGCAAATGTTGCAAACATAATCATGTTTATTACATTTATTTCTTCTATTTTTCATATGGTGAAATTTCAAATATTGCTTGTTGACTTATTAATGAAGTTAAAAAATGCCATCATATTTGGAATAAAACCAAAAGAGGATCAGAAGCCAAAGCTAACATCATCTTCTAATTTTTCTTATCTACATCATGCCAAAACAAAAATGATGAGATTTCTTAATCTGCTAATTAAGGCAAATCTGCCTTTTCTAATTGAGTGTTCTATTTAAATGTTTCCCTTGCTTATATGTTTGTCTAATTGCTGAATTTCAGGATTCTTTCTGATATGCGGACTCTTTCAGCAGACTGGATGGCAAATACAAACAAGCCTGAAACCGACTTACAATCACAAGGAGGTGAAAATAGTAAAGGAAGCTTCTTTTATCCTAGAGCTGTCCCACCAACAACTGCACAGGTTGTTACTTATTTTCCCTGCTTGTTTCTTCTCTTCTTTTTCCCTTAATTTCATTTCAATGATCATAGGTGGTATTTACTTCATGATGGCAAGATGAACCAGTGAATAAAATTACCTCATTACCTCCTTCAGTTGATAATGGTGGTAGCTGAATATTTATCAATATTGTGCTATCAAGCCGTGGAGCCGCAGCATCCTGTATTGGATTAAATGGATGTTAAGGCATAGTTTGGTTTTATTACCACGGAGATTAACTATCATATTATCCTGTTACTTGGAAAATTTCTTACAATATATATTCAGAAATAAACATGTGCAGCAGGCAGCTACATTGTGTGCAACAGTGGCAAATGTGCCTCTCTTATCAAACATAATTTGATCCACTTATTCTCTAACTTATATGAATTATGAAAACTTACAAAAAGTAAAGTAAAAGATTGAAGAATTAAAAAAAATTTTGGCATTTTGTACATGTGGACTGAAACATCAAATAGAAAGAAAAAATGAAAAAGCGAGAGAAGGAAAATTTATTACCAAGAAAATTAAATTAATTTAGTGGCAAATTTTCACCAGATTACATATTATTGTGGGGCTTTGGGCTGCAAATGAGCCATGCCGCTTGGAGCTGCATTATACTGTAAATGTCTTACTATTCCAAAATATATAACTTTTCATTTGAAGATGTTGCAATATGCTAAGCACAGGTATTTGGGTGTACTTAATTCCAGGATTCAGAACATTACTTTTCTTTATTCAGGTCCACTGTTTGCAGTTCCTGATCTATGAAGTAGTATCTGGTGGTAATCTTCGGAAGCCCGGTGGCCTGTTTGGCAATAGCGGGTCTGAGATTCCCGTGAATGATTTAAAGCAGTTGGAGACCTTCTTTTACAAGCTTACTTTCTTCCTTCATATATTGGATTACTCAGGTATGCCTGTAAGCTGTCATTCCAAGCATAAAATCTTCTTTGTTCTTTCATCACTGTGATAACAGTGTATAATATTGCTGTGGGGTTGTTTATTTAACACTATATCACTTTGATGCTTATGATGATTCTTGAAGCTACAACAATTATGTTTCATCTTGCTGTCCTTGACTTGGTTAAACTGTGTGGACAAAGTAAAGATATTTGGCTTTTCAATAGTAAACTAAGTTTAATTTTGCTGTAATAAATTTTGCAGTGACCATTGGAACTTTGACAGATCTTGGTTTCCTGTGGTTTAGAGAATTTTATTTGGAGTCTTCTCGCGTTATTCAGGTACAGAAATGTGCTAGCGTTATTCTGCTATAACTACTACATAGAAATGCAATTTCCTTTTATAACTATTTTGGTTATGATACTCTAGAGAGCTAGCCTAACTTAGTAGATTAGTTTTGTGTGCTATTTCAGGACTGCCAGATACTTCATATTCATTTATGTTTTGTTCTATAATAATTGAAAACCTTTTGCAACTATGACAAAATGGAAATGTAAATTCTTAGTTCAACTATTATACACATGATGTAGAACTCAGGGGGCTCTTCAACGAGTAAACCTAAATGCAAATCACATATTCAGTATTTTCTGAAGAGCATTGGTATTTCCAGAATCTTTTAAAACTTCTCTTAAATTAAGATAGAGAGTTTAGTGGCAGGAAAGATGCTACAAGTCTGTGGAATTTTTATTTTATTTTGCTTTATTATGGAGTCTTTGAATGGAAAGGAAGTAAGTCACTTAATTTGTTGTGGGTCAAGGTGGTTGTGAAAGTGTTTGAGGATTTGGAATTCTTGATGATTTGTATTGATGTATAAGGCCCTTTAAATAGGGAGAATACAAACAGAATATGGAAAGGAATTACAGAGATTAATTACAGGAAATTAATTTAAATTACAGGAAAAATTAGTTTTTAAAAATTTTCGGGGTCCCCCTAAATCAGAGGAATGATTCTGTGGAGATATCATCGGCTTAGACCCCCCGCCAGTTTTGAGCTGGCGGAGGACAGACGCTCTCAACGCTGGATCGAAATGACTGGAACAACTGTCGAGATAGGCCTTTGGTGAAGATGTCAGCATATTGAAAATCAGATGGGGACATGTGAGACCCGAATGGGCTATTCGAACCCCCCGACAAAGTGTATGTCGGATCTCAAATGGTGTGCGTTTGATGCTGGACAGGATTGTCAGACATATACACTCGGAAACAGCACAGAACGACAGAGGCTGCTTGAAGTGAGGAGGTGTATTCCGAGGAAGTTTAAAATTTGCGAAGCCAGGTTGGTCCTGCACAGCATTGGCTACTCCTCTATATTCTGGCCTCTTGCACCAGACCGTGAGATAGTAGCGCGCCGGAAGACAGAAATCAAATTATCACAAGAAAACACGTAGCCACTAGTTGGATCTTCTGGAGTCTGGGCATTCCCACCCCAATCTGGTCTTGAGTATGCCCCTACCAAGGTATGGTGTAAATTTGTCCTTGCCAAATTCTTTATACCGTTAGGTCAACTGTGCCTTTGTTAAATTATCGGATTATTCTTTTGAGAAAGGCATAGTGTGGATTCCCGGCCGGTTCATGCATGAAAGAGGCTATATTTGCTTGAACAGCATATGACTATATCTGGGACGTGTGAATGTAGATACCTGTTAATGCGCCAGCAAGACTTGCACGGTATAATTGTTGGATCAGAAGAGAGGGTCCATCAGAAGCAACTCAGTTTTGATGATAGAATCGACTGGGGTGGCACACGGTTTGCATGAGGACATTGAAGCTCTGGGAGATTTGATATCTTTTTTTTGTATTTGAGACTGATCCAAAAATAAGCCCACCAGATGTCCGTGGTCACTTTGATTCCCAGGAAAATGATTGCACCCGGCCCAAAATCTGTCATTGCAAACTTCTCGTGAGAGCAGTGCGGGATATATATTCTTGCAATAACTCATTAGAATAGGCCAGTAGCACTATATCATCAACATACAGAAGTAAATAAAGCCAAGCTGATTTCCCTTTGAGAAAATGAATAGGGAATTGTCACACACACTGCTGCGAAAACCCATGAGGAACAGCAGATGGGCTGCAAATCTGTAGTTGTACCATGCCCGTGGGAGCCTGTTTGAGCCCATAAAGGATTTTTTCAATCTGCCCACACAAAATGAGTTGTATCTTCTATCTGTGGAAAACCCGCGGGGTTGATGCATAAAACAGTTTCATTTAAATGCCCATGTAAAACGCGGTTTTTGACATTTCCAAACTTGGTGTATGGGCCAAAGAACGGGAAACTGCATGATGGGATAACACAGTCCGTATAGTAGCGGGTTTTCACTTACGGGGACTAAAAAGTATCGTCACAGTCAATGCCCACTTTTTGAGATTTTCCATTTACCACCCAAACGTGGCGTGCTTTGTACCTTTGAAGTGACCCATCTGATTTAAATTTGTGACGAAAAAGCCACATACACCGAATGACCGGTCGGTCAGGAGGGCGAGGCACGAGTTCTCATGTATCATTTTCCTGCAAAGCACGAAACTCAGCCTGCATAGCACTTAACCAATGAGGGTCAGAAAAAGCTTTTGCATAAGAGGTGGGTATTGGTGAAATTGAGGTGGTCATAAGGGCATGGCGCGCTTTGGAGCGGGTGGTCATTTGATGAGTATTCTGTGCGGGTTTTGATACAGCGGTGGTCTGAGTGTTGGGATTTTGTGAGACAGGTGCAGCAGTGTGTTGTTGGGGTGTCGTAGCATTGGCCACTGGGTTAAGGGGCTGTTGTTTATGGCGGCGAGTGTATATTATGGGGTAAGGAGAGATTGGGCGTTTTTGGGTTTGGGTGGTGTTTGGTGTTGGGTGAGGTTGTATAAACTTAAATCCTGGTGGTGGTTGTTCATCAAGAAATGTGTATGTTTTGGGTGGAGTTGGAATGGTGTATGGGAAAATTTGTTTATCAAAGGTTACATGTCGTGATATGTGGATCTTCCCGGTTGTAGGGTCAAAGCATCGGTATCCCCTAAAATCTGGAGGGTATCCAAGGAAGATGCATCTAACGGATCTTGGGTGTAATTTGTGGGGTTGGGTTGCAGAGGTATTGGGATAACAAGCACACCCGAACCGTAAGTGATCGTATGTCGGGTGGCGGAGATATAAGGCAAAAGTGGGTGTGAAATAATTGAGACGTTTGGTTGGAAAGATGTTATGGAGATAGGCAGCAGTGTGAAGTGCTTCGACCCAAAACATAGGTGGTAATTCAGCATGGATGAGGAATGAGCGGATGATGTCGTTGAGACGACGAATCATGCGTTCAGCCCGACCATTTTGGGAAGATGTTTGGGGGCATGAAAAACGGAATAACAGACCATGTTGTTGGGCAAAAATTTTGAAGTTATGGTTGTCAAATTCTCCCCCCAAGTGGTTGTCAAATTCTCCCCCCAAATCACATTGAAAAGTTTTGATTATGCGGCTTGAAATTTGGCGTGGCTATGAGTTTTATGGAATTTAGTTAAAGGTGGTGAAAGTTTCAGATTTGAACTTGAGAGGGATATACCCACACATAATTGGAAAAATTTATCAATTAGACACCATGTAGTATTTATATCCAATTTGGTTGGAATTAGGGAGGGTCCCACAAGTCACAGTGTGATTATATCAAATGGTGAAAAAAAGTAAGGAATTTGACTCATAAAAAGGTAATCGTTTGCTATTAGATAAAATGACAAAAGAATTGCAAAAAAATAAATGCCTTGTCTTATTTACAAGGAAGGACCAAACTGTTTGGTTAAAAACATCTAAAAAACTTGTGCTGCCAAGGGTGACCGAAGGGGCGGATCGTGCAAGCGTAAATTGGGGAGATGTGATTTTGAAACAAGGCCTTGTGGTGGTAGGGTTGGTGGAGTGACAGGATAGAGATCTCCGGTACTATTGTGGCGGGAAAGGAGCTGTCCTGGAAAGGAGCTGTCCCGTTTTGAGGTCCTTCAAAGAGAAACCAAAAGGGTCAAATTCAACAGAAATATTGTTATCACGTGTAAAACGGCGGACAGATAATTAATTTTTAATGATATGTGGGCTGTAAAGTATGTTTGGGAGGATGTATGTATGGTTAAGGATGGGAAGGTAACCTGTTCCTGAGCCCTCAATTGGTAAATAGTGTCCGTTGCCGACTAAAAGTTTAGTGTTAACAGGAAAAGAGTCAAGGTTGCGAATCATACCTCGGTTGTCAGTGACATGACGTTCTGCCCCTGTATCCATGATCAGGATCTGTGTAGTTGAGTTGCATCGTGTTATAAACTTGGCTGAGATCGGAAGGACTTAAAGCATCATATCCAGTATGCGGTGGAGGGGGATATGGTGGTGCTGGGCCGTATGGCTGCTGTTCTAAATAAGCGGCAT
The DNA here is from genome assembly GCF_014843425.1 of Jatropha curcas. Next base: position 178,942 of record NW_023591415.1, on the reverse strand, counting down.
AATGGGCATTGGGTGTGTTTTGAATATGATTTGGTGGCCATGGAGTTTGTGTTGGGTAGGGACAAGGTGGAGTGTTCCACCAAGCCCATTTTGGGTAGGTTTGATTGGCGGACTGAGAATTGGGCGGACTGATGGGTTATAGCCCACAAGGAGTCCCCGGAGAGTTCCCCCTGTAAGCCGCGTCCTCTGCCTCTGCCTACGTCCTGCCTCGACCACGGCCTCTAATAATTGGAGTGGTCAGAAATGTTGTGAGGCTTTGATTGTTTTTTCAACGGTTTGTTGAGTTGTGGCGGCTGGGTTTGGTTTGTCTGCGTGGTTGGGCGACAAGGAACAGAGGTGGTTTGTTGTCGTGCAGCCTGGCGAATGACCTCATCATTAACATGGTTCGTGCAAGGTCCCAGTCCTGGTTTTGTGAGTTAATAAGAGAAGCTTAGGCGTCGCATTCTTGGAGGAAGCCCACGAAACCAGTTGTAAGACCAAATCGGGATTCTGTAACTGGTTGGTCCAACATCCGTTCAGTTGGTCGGCGATGTCTTTTCAATTTCCTTGCAGTAATCCATCAACGGAACTGCAGGCTGCAAGGGTGAGATTAACGAATTTTTTGTTTAAGAGCTGCGCTTTTGCTTTCTTGTTGCTAAGGGAAAGCCTTTTCTCAAGTTTCAGCATGTTTTTTTCCCTAAGCGTAGCTTCAAGTGTCGAGGCAATGTCGGGTGAGCAGTTTCATCAGACACGGTACCTGTAAATTCATTGAGACACCAAGGCAACTATTTCTTTCCAATCACTGTATGATGGATCTGTAGAGGCTGGGGTGGCGTGTCATCAATGTGATCAAGAACACGGTATGCCAATAGAATGAAACTTGAATAATTTCACCCATGAATGTGTTATGTAAACTGTGCTTACCATCTAGGGTTTCTTAATTTTTGATTGGATGTTAGTCCACAGAGGTAGGCAGGGTGAAATGGGGGTGGGTGTTTGTGTCATGCTTATCGGCCGGCAGAGCTAAAAAATATGAGCAGAGAAAGGAAGGGAGGGATAATTTTTCAAGAACCGAAGGTCTTGATACCATGAAAGTGTTTTGAGGATTTGGAATTCTTGATGATTTGTATTGATGTATAAGGCTTCTTGATGATTTGTATTGATGTATAAGGCCCTTTAAATAGGGAGAATACAAACAGAATATGGAAAGGAATTACAGAGATTAATTACAGGAAATTAATTGTAATATGTTCCTAAATCAGAGGAATGATCTGTGGAGATATCATCGGCTAAGACATTTCAACTCAATTGAATCTCTTTTCCTTGCAATCTCTTCAAGTATAATAATGCAAAAACCAAAGGGCAAGATGAAACTCGCTTTAAGGAGAAATCAATTACATTCAAAATCAGAAAGAATGATCTTTTATTTTTCATTTCCAATCAAGCAACATAAGAACATCAACTGATACATAAGCATGAACCCACATCCTTACACATAACACACATATGAGTATGTGTATGAATTTTCACTTCTTAATATCTGTCTCTGGTAGTGCACGTTGATATCAATTTTGAATTTTTCTGTTTCCTTGCATTATATTCCATCAGACCATGGTTTATATGAACAAAAGACAAACAAATTGAAGCATTTCAAAACTGAAGTGATTCAAAACCGAAATAATCTAAATAGACATAGAGCAAACAACCAATATCAAGAAAAGAAATAAAAATATGAGAAAATGTGGAAAAAAAAAAAAAAAGGCATTTCAAGGCTTCACAGCTAAATGCATGCAGTAAAATAATTGACAAATGGCAAGACCATTAAAAAGTGTTGCTTTACCATGTGATCTCTGGGATTTCGGCGCCTCTGAAACTCGAACTCATCAAATTCAAACACAGGCAGCAACTCAACTGCATTGATGCCAAGCTCTAGAAGGTGTGGGATCTTAAAAATGAATGAAAAATAATTGTTAGGAAAGTACCTAAAAACAGTAAAATGGCCACTTGTCTCTATAGACCAAAGACATGAGCCATTCAGCACTAATACATGAATTTCTTCAATGAAAAATTCATGCAGCATAGCAAGGTTTAGATACAACTTTAGAACTGAGCTACTTTTTACTGAACAAGGAAATGGAAAAAGAAAAAGCAAGAAGAAGCTTAGTTAGCTAAAAAAACCTATGGTTCCTGAAACATTGACCTAAAAGCATCCAAGTTGTTACTGGCAACAATTACTAAATGGATAATCAAATTTGTATTGAAGGCTTTCTTTGACTTTGCAGTTACTGCTTCTAGAGATCCAATATTCCAAAAAGATCATCAACTAGGAAAGTTGAAGATACCATGAACACTAGATAAACACATTCAAGATCAAACACTATTCATTAGAGCATATCAGCAATCAAATAGGTTAGTCATTACCTTTTCGATTACACCAAGGTAACTACCACGTATTTTTGAATCCAAGCCACTAGAGTTATCAGCTGTAAATGCACGAACATTCATTTCATATATAACAAGATCTCTCTGCAAAAAACAACAGCGAACATATGAAAAAGAAAGAAAACAAGCTCCCAATATAAGCATGAACAACAAACAACTAATAGAGAAGGTTTTCAGATTATTAGCTGGATATCATCTACAAATTCAGGGGACGTACATACAGGAAATAGCAGACATTTAACGAAGGCAGGGAGAAGAAGAGCACACAATTATCAAATTTCTTCCTCTAGTAAAATATTTCAAGTGAAAAAAAAAAAAAAAAAAAAAAAAAAAAAAAAAAAAAAAAAAGACGAAAAAAAAAAAAAAAAAAAAAAAGACGAAAATAACGTCATGATATTACAGCCATGAAATTGAATTCAGCTACCTCTGGAATATTTGGAAGCTTGTAGTTATCTCCCCAGTCAAAAGGCAAGCTATCAAAATCATAAGTTCCAAGAAATGTAGACAACTTGTGGCTAGAATCTCCAAAATATCTACGACCTTCAACTAGCTTAGCATAAGGATCTAAAAGCGCAAAGCTCCTGTCAAATCGATGCCCATGATGCCAACTTTGAGGACCATCCATCCGATAGCCATAAAGAACATTGCTCAGAGGCAAATCCTGCATTTCCAAAAATGATATCAAAAGCACGAACAAGAAATAAAACTGGTAAAAGAAAAAAGAGTACAATTTTAGCAGTGACTGAGCTGGACGAGGTACAAGATTTATTGTATGCTCTTCTTGTTCCCTCATTAACGTAACATGCAAAGTTATGTTGTCAGTAAAACAAATTAACCTAGAGTAAGATAAGGATAGCCTTAACACTGTGAAGGCACTGCTTCATATAGCCTGATGGAATGACTACCTTAACACATATGTGCCAAACGTCTCCTGTTTTATTCACATGAGGATCCAAAGCCAGTTCAATCATTTCAGCAGCCAGCCTATCATGTGCTCCCCTAAGATTTAATGGACAAACAACACATTACGTATGGCAAAGCAGGACAAAATGAAAACTTAATAATGAACCAAATATACATAAGTTCAAAAGATTATAATCACTAAGGCAAAGTCAAAGGCAAACCACCGATATTTCAGTTCCTGTCTCATAAACATAAAAGCCGATAGATGGATAGCAATCTCATCTAAAACAAACCTCACATTAATAGACATTTGAATATAAAATGGCCAAATGCATTTGCAAAAATTGCCAGACTGTATAACCATTAACTTTTCCAAAAAAATTTCAAATAACATAAGCAGCGGAAAGCTTCTCCTAAATATTACTACAGTTTGGTGCAAAGTTCAAAGCAACTCCTCTGCAGAATCATCTAAAATCACAAGCAACAGATAAATTGCCTAAGAGAGAAGTTAGTAGTTTAAGATTAACCTAAGGGACCGTTGAGTTCTTACGCTTTCATGTCTACAGTCCAGTTTGCCCCGTTACTTACAGGGATGAACCCAATCCGGAATCTGAACCATAAAAGAAAATCCTATTAAACTGATCACAAGAATACCGGTTTATAATCTTCACCAATTATACACATGGAAACTTTAATTGGTTCCCAAATCTTACAAAGAATTCGGATACCAGAAGAACTAAGAACATGCTGCTTTCATTCATTGACAATTGCAGACCACAAAGCAGCTACACCGCCCACAAAAGGAAAAACGACAAACAAAAACCAATTGAACAACTACCTTTCAGGAAGTGAGAGGCAAAGCGTTACTGACGTAGCGTGCTGTGAATATATAGCAAAATTGATCCCGTTATCAGCTTCTGAGACGCCCAATGGAAATGCCTGACCTGGAAAAGTTTTAAAAGACGGAAGGGATTTCAACATTTGAGGAGCTCCTTCCTACAATCACAAAACGACAAATACAGACATGAGATAAAAAGAAACCAATAAGATTTGCATAATTCCTTATAAAAAGAGCTATAAGTACCTCAAGCACACGTTCTTGAGCACCGCGACTACAAACACTGAGTGTTCTATGTTTTCCTCGACTCTTAGTCTAATCTATGCCAAAACAAAATCGAGTCATACATTTCAATATTAAAAAAAAAAAAAAAAAAAGTCTAATCTATGCCAAAACAAACATCGAGTCATACAATTTCAATATTAAAAAAAAAAATAAAAAAAAAAAAAAAAAATGCAAAAGCCTAATCAAGAGCTTATAAACACCTACCTGACTGAAAATGCGATCTCCGCTGCTAGTCAAGCTTTGTTTACTAAACTTCAATCTAACAAGACATTAACCAGAGTCAAAATTTTATAATTATATACACTGATATACACGAGTAAAGAAATTAAACGTTTACAACCACCATTACCCCATATCGAGTGCACGAGAAGCTCCAAACGAAAAAGAGCAAATGCTGGTGTTGTTGTTTGAGAAAGGTAAAGCGAAGAGAAGCATTTTACTGGCGCAAGTGGAGTCGTACGGAACCGGAAGTGGTGACCGAAGCATATTGTCGATTCTGTGGATTGGAAATTATTGTAAAAAGAGATTCGAAAGTGTAAATAGTGGAATAGAAAAGACAAGTTCGTTTAAAGGAAAGAGAAGATTTGAGCATTTAACTTCACAAGCCTTTTTGCTCACTTTGGAGCGCTTTCTGGAAATGGAGATCGGAGAGAAATGCTAATATATCCGTGTGCATGCCACGTGAACGGTTACGTAGGAGTCTGAGCTTTGCATTTATTGACACGTGGTTACTACTTTTTCCAAGATACAGTATCACGGATCCTGATTGTTTGATATTGATATTTTTGTGCATGAAATATCTCTAATCTAAATTATTTAATTACTACCATTTTTCATTTGGCTGAATTAATAATTTTTCCCAAGACAATCATGTCTCCAATAATGATATATTACCAAATAAACTAAAATGAAATGAAACGTAGCCGATCCTCAATCTTTAATTTATTCTGTTTTACTGAAAATAAGAATATCATCATTTCATTTTATTGAGTACTAATCTTATAAAAATGGACATTGTATTTGTCTTAAAGAGACCGTTTGGATTTTGTTAAGTTGATCTGAAAATTTAAAATATTGTGTTTGTAATAAAAAAATATAAATTTAAATTTTACGAATTAATTTTTATAAAAATTGGTTATATCTAATTTAAATATCCTATTCAAATTGATGAAATTTGTAAATTAATTTCATAAGGTTGACTGTTGAAATGTTTATTGATAAAATTACTTTCCTCTATAAACTCAACTATTTTTTTTTTCTTTTTATTTATTTTCTTTAGAAAATCCCACAACTATATAATAACGTTACTTTTTTTAATTCTATAATGTGTTAGTTTATATTTTTATTTTTTTTCCTTTTTGTTTTTTTTTTTAAATTCCAAACCCATTATGACATTTTTTTAAGTCTATTATTAATAACGTTAGTTATTATTACTATAAAACTATTAAAATTTAGTATCAACAATTGTTTTCAAATGCAATTAAAAATAATAGTAACATTCTTAATATTTTATTTAATTTTCAAATTAATTACTTAAATCAATAAAATTTTTATATCAATTCAAAATAATTATTATGATGAATATTACTGTTTATATTTAATTAATTAATTAGCATGGAATATTAGTGTACTTATGTTATATGAAATTTATTATTTATATTTTAATAAAAAAAAGACAAGTTATTATATTGTACATAATAAATATAATTGGTGTTTGTTATCTATTTTTGTTTTATATTTTAATAAAAAAAAGACAAGTTATTATATTGTACATAATAAATATAATTGGTGTTTGTTATCTATTTTTGTTGAGTTATTACGTCAAGAGTGTTATAAGAAATAAAGACAAATAAATTTTCATTTAAAAATTTATTTCAAACATAATTTTATGAAATTCAATTAAATTACTTATTTTAAATTATATTTATTTATAAATAAAAGAATTTTACGGTTACGATTCATTTGTGAAATGAACAAAAAAGTATAATAAGGATTAAAGACCAAAATCGGTGTAATTAATTAGAAAGTAGTGGTTGCTGATCTAAACGGGTACGCATTATACCCTTCAACGATTCAGTTGAAGTAGATGAAGGAACATCCCATGGCCCGGTATGGTCACCTAAAGAATAATCAACCTCTTCATAATCCTGTTCGTTAACGTTTGTAGAAGCTCCAAGGGAGGCTCTAATCCCTTCTAGCACCATTGCCACTGTCTTCATAGTAGGCCTCTTTTTCCCGTTCAAGTTCAAGCATCCCTCTGCAAGTTTAGCAGTTGCAATAATGTCCTTTTTCTCACCCTCTTCGGCAAGCCGGGCATCAAGAATTTCAAACAAATGATTCTCCTCCATTGCAAGCAGAAAATATGTAGCTAAACTTCTTTCTTCACCAGATCGCACTGCAGAGATGGGTTTTTGTCCAGTTAAAAGCTCAACAAGAACTACGCCAAAGCTATAAACATCACTCTTCTCTGTAAATTGGCTTGATTGGAAGTACTCGGGATCCAAATATCCAAATGTTCCTTGTACTCTAGTGGTCACGTGAGTTTGATCGATTGAAATTGACCTTGAAGTCCCAAAATCTGCTACTTTTGCTCCATACTTTTCATCCAACAGAATGTTTGAAGACTTGATATCGCGATGATAAATAGGTATGGAAGCTGCTGAATGCAAATAGGATAAAGCACCTGCGACTTCTGTAGCAATTCGTAATCGCATTTCCCATGTAATTGGAAACTCTTCATTTTGGTTATGAATATACTGGAAGAGTGTTCCATTAGGGATAAACTCGTAGACTAGCAGAGGAACTTCTGTCTCCAGACAGCATCCAATTAGTTTAACCACATTTCTATGGTTTACCTGTGATAAAATCACCACCTCATTGATAAATTGGTCAAGCTTGTCTTCGTCCACTACTGTCGACTTCTTGATAGCTACAACTCTCCCATCTGTCAACATTCCTTTGTAAACGGTTCCCTGACCCCCGTGGCCAAGGATCCTGTTAACATGATAATAATCAGTTGCTTTCTCTAATTCCTTGGAAGTAAATAGTTTTGTTTGCTCAACATTTGTTTCTGTAGAAAACAGTTGTTGTTGTAATAACAACCCACCATTCCTTTTGAAGAACTTCTGCCTGAGCTTCATGGCCTTTCTTCTCTTTATTAACTTGTAAAGCAACCATAAACTGATAAGAAATAACAGCAATCCAAGACCTGATGCACAGCCTGAACAACACGAAAGATTGATTCAAAGTTTATTCCATTCCCAAAGTTAAAACGTATTTTCCACTTTTATCATAAAATTTTTCATTTTTTAAAAAAAATCCATATCCAAAAGTAGTTAATGTTTATGACAAAGAAACTTGCATACCTATAATGATGAACTTGGCTCGAGATCTTTTGCCTGACCAGAAATATGGTGGGTAACATCTCATGCCATAGCCAAAAGATTTATACCAATAGCCAAAAGATTTATACCCATAAGGACACGAGCAATGGTAGCTTCCTGGTGTATAAATACAATACAAACGACATCTATAATCCCGTGGATCTGTACACCTGCCAATATCTGTAACATATAATGCAAATGACATCAGAAACCTCTCGCGACATGAATTGGACTTGTAAACAAACAGATTTACATTGGCCAAAGTCATGGATATTTGTTTTAGATTTCATATAAGTCAGAGTTTCAGAATAAAAAAGTTTCATATATGTATATACATATATAATTTTTTGTTATCCTAATGAGTGAGTGTTTCTTAATAATGCAGAGGCTAAGGTTGGCTCAAAACCCTGATAGCTCCTATTTATGCACCAGAAAAAAAATAATAATAAAACAAGGTTTCAAATGCAGGAATATAGATGTTTCCTTACCTTGACATCCATCACAAATGCAGACTCGATTCTTTTTGAGCTCTTTCCAACAATAGCTGCTGTCATAGGTACAAACAATATTTGACTCTCGACTGATATCACAAAAACCTAGATAAGTTGCCCAGTCAAGCGCTGCAGGGACATTTTCCAAACGGTTCAGATCATCAAGGTGTCTTGACGCAAACCAGTCTTGGTCAACTATGAAGGCGGACTTGCAGCTGCTCTTATCCTCCCTGATGCCAAAAGGGTTCGTCATAGTTACTTCAAAAGACTGTATATAAGGAGGAATGGTGGCCTGGCAGCAGTTGATCCCATAGCACCCGCTTGTATTAGCTCCGCTAGGACAAATTGACAGGCATCCACCAACTGTATTACCAAAATCCTGGACAAGCATAGCATAGTTGTCACAACCCCTGGCTGTGAACCTATTAGAATCATTTGAAAACACAAAAGGGCTGCCTGATATGGAGACCCGTGAACGATTAAAGGCTTTGTCACTGCAATCCGAATAAATTATTGGATTGTTGAATTTGAAAACACAAAAGGGCTGCCTGATATGGAGACCCGTGAACGATTAAAGGCTTTGTCACTGCAATCCGAATAAATTATTGGATTGTTGACTTGAACTTGTCCTGATTTGTATGTGCCATCTAGCAATTCCATATTGATGCTAGTTAAGAAAGCTTTTGGAGGGTCAAAAGAGTAATTGCAAGTTACCTCAAAACTCTCATTCAGATAACAGTCTTTTCCAATTCCAAATGGGAATTCGAAAGAAACATTACCACAATTATATTGACAAGGCTCCAGTGGCAATGATAGAGCTTGTGCTAAACACAGGATTAGCATAGAAATGATGTGAATCTTCTCCACTGGTTGAACAATCATCGTTCTCTATCTCTTTCTCTCCAAATTCTCTAGCAGTAATAGAGATCAAGTTAATCTATGGTTCAGGCGTTTAAGCCTTGAGGATTGGATAGAAATAGAAGAGTCCCCTTTGATTTTTCTATTCCTGCATCTCCTCTATGTCTTGTCCCTGTCAAATATGCAGCCAGCCAACTGCCAAGGTTTATTTAGCAATCCTGAGTCACTCTTAGTCTTTACCTTGTAGTTTATTAAAATATCACCGATTAATTTAGAAAAGTCATGGCCGACTTCTTTGGCATAAGCTATAATTTTCTAGATAACTAGTTTGCTAGGATTTAATAATTGGTACTTAGAATCTTCCACAATAAAAAATCTACATCATTTGTGGTGTAGAATTTGGTGTGAATTAATTTAGAAGAAAAAAATCTAGATATTATTTAGAGAAAGATCTAGATACAAAAAAAAAAAAAAAAAAAATTATGGTCTAGATTTTTTAGACCTCCACCACCTTTTTCACTAGTATAAAGGCCAGGTTTCATTTGCAATTGTGTGTGGTCCAAAAAAAAAAAAAAAGCAAGTAAGTAATTATTTCATTAAGCTTTGTGAAAGTGTTGCTTCTCATTAATACAATTTTATTTTGGTGTTTTGGTGTTAGTATTTTTTGGTGCCTTCCGTTATTTTTTTAGTGTTAATAAATTAATTAATCAAATTTTGGAGTTTATCCACTATAACTGATATCCAACAGTGGTATCAAAGCCATGTTGTTGGTGGTTAGTGTGGTAGTTGTTGTAGCCGTGGTATTTTGTGGTGATCATTTACAAGTGTAGGGTATCGTTAATCTGCTGGAATTAACAGTCGAGGACTGTTGTTGAAGTAAGATTCACAAGCAAGGATTGTGATCGTGATTGGTCAAGGACCGTCGTGCATTGGTTAGTGTCAGGAACACCAGTACCTTATAGCAGATTTTTCTGGAGTTGCTAATAGCATCGAGAAGCTAAATAGCAACAATTACGGGAACTAGAGTACCCATATGAGATATTATCTCATAGTCAAGAATTAAGGGATATCGTCGGAGGAGATAATACTACACCACCACTAGTTGGGATGCGAAAGCTCTGAAAGAGTGGGAAGACAAAATGTGGGGAAGGCAATGTATGTCTGAGTTGCAGTAGAAGATGAGTAGATGCCAACCATCACAAGTCAGCTAAAAAACACCAAAGGAAGCGTGGACATCCCTCAAGTCTGCTTTCGCCCAAGAAGAACGAAGGCAAACTGGCTAGACGGCTCGAAAACGAGTTGTTCTCAATCTCGCAACAGAACCTCAAAACTGTAAAGTCAATAACTTTTCTAAAGCTAAAGTAAAATCTTTATGTGAGGAGATTTGAAATTAGATCCAGACAACGAGATCAACGAGACAAGGATGAGGAGGATCATCATCCATGGTCTAAGACCTGAATTTAAGGGTTTTATGACTGCTACTTGTGGTTAGGCTACACAACCAACCTTAGACGAGTTAGAGAATATCTTGTCCAATGAAGAGACTTTGTCCAATGAAAAGACTTTGGACGAAAAAATGTCTAAAGTAGCTTTGAAGGATGATGAGAAAGCTCTCTTTGCTAAAAAGAGAGGATTTCGAAACGTTGCGAGAGTAAATGGTGGAAAAGAAAGGAGCAATCAACAAGGATGGAGAAAGCAAACGTGGAGACCATCACAGCAAGGGGGAGCAAGGCCAGGACAAAAGGACAAAGGCAAGACGAAAAAGACGACTGGCGAGAAAGTGATCGTTGCTATAAGTGCAACAAAAGAGAACATTTCGCCCGAGAATGTCGAAGCAAACGAGTAGAAGGAAACACAACATCAAGCCAGAACGAGCAACAAAGTGAAGAGGAATAGGATATTCACAATTTCTTTGTTCAGGAGGAAGAATATTCGCCACAGAAGCCAGTAGAGATGATGATGAAAGGACCCGAGCACGAGTTGTCATTAATATTTGTAAGTGATAGAATCAACTATGATGATGATTGGATAGTTGATTCTGAAAGTTCTAACCACATGACAGAAAACAAGGAGAAATTATCAGATGTATCCGATTATGATGGAGGTCGTGTTGTAGTCACAGCAAATAACATGACATTGTCAATAGTTCACATTGGAAAGACAACCATTATTTCTCCCTCCAGTGAGGAGAAAATGGAGTTACAGATGGTTTACCATGTGCCAAGGATGAAGAAAAACTTGCTCTCTGTATCATTGCGTCTCCTGTATCATAAGATAGCAAGTGCAGGTAATTATGTTTGGTGTTCGGTCCTGATAAATGTTAAGATTTATCGTACTTAAATTAATGGAGATCTCAGTCATGGAAGGACGGGGAGTTAGAATTCAAATCTACGTCATGTCAGCACAAGAACTATGTTGATAGAACAAGGAAGAGTGAGACAGTTAGACTTGTGGCACGCTTCGTCTGGGACATGTTAGTTATCCACAGCTTAAGGTGAATGATGAGAAGTCCATGCCTAAAGGTCTCCTCAGTTAGAATGCTGAGGAAGACACTATAAATGTGCTGATGCGCCAATTGGATGCCAATATGGAAAAGCTCACCAACTTCCCTTTGAAGAGTCAAAACATAGAGCCAATGTGCCATTGGAGTTAATACATTCAGATGTTCTTGAACGGATCAAGCAACCTATAAACAGTAATATGAGGTACATTATTACTTTCGTCGATGACTACTCGAGATATGTTTGGGTAGATTTCATGGTAGAGAAGTCGGAGGTTTTTGAAAAATTCAAAGCTTTCAAGAAGAAAGTTGAAAAAGAAGTCGGAAATAAAATTAAATGCCTTCACACCGACAATGGTGGAGAGTACACGTCTAACGAATTCACTAAATATTGCCAAGAGCAAGGCATTCGAAGGCAATTCACATGTCTAAGAACACCACAGCAGAATGGAGTTGCTGAGCAGAATGGAGTTTGCTGAGAGAATAATCGACACTGTGGAGAATTTGCCAGGAGTTTGCTCCATGCGAAGAATGTGCCGGCTAGATTTTGGGCGGAGTGCATGAAGATAGTTGTGTACGTCACCAACAGACTACCTCAAGCAAGACTGGAGTTTACATCCCCATTCCAGAAACTGTGGAACATTAAACCGACTGTAAGTCATTTTCGCATTTTTTGATGCGTGTGTTATTCCTTCGTTCCGGATGAACTTTGAAGCAAGTTTGACAAAAAGGCACTTTGCTGCATATTCGTTGGTTATGATGAGCAAAGAAAAGGTTGAAGATATTGTGATCCTATAACTAACAAGTGCCATATTTCACGAAACGTGGTCTTTGATGAGGCATCATCTTGGTGGTCATCTCAAGCAACCCTGCTACCAGATCAAGCAACCCCGCTACCAGACTCAAAGGAAATTCAAGAAAAGTTGAAAAAGAAAGATAGGAGAGGGAGAGTTTCATCCCAGCCCAGAGAAAGGTCAAGCAGAGCCATCTAGAGTTCAAGATAAATCGAAGAGCCCATGGAAGATAGGTGCATACGAACAACAGCAGCCAAGTCAAGAAGAACAAGATCCAGATTATCCTCTACTTCAGCGATTGGGTCGAGAAAGAAGGCCTAATCCAAAATATGCAAATGCTGCTATAGCAGAGATAAAGGAGCTAATAACTTATGAAGAAGCATAAAAAAAGATGGAGTAGACTACTGCGATGGAAGAAGAAATTGTTGCTTTGGAGCAAAATCAAACATGGGAATTAGTGCCAAAACAAAGAGATGTGAAACCCATCTCTTGCAAATGGGTCTACAAAATCAAAACTTGCCCAGATGGATCAATTGAGCGATACAAAGCAAGACTGGTTGCTCGTGGAAGAACTGGTTGTCGTGGATTTTCCTCAGCAGTAATGGCTTGGACTATGATGAGACATTTATTCCCAGTTTGCCAAGATCATAACTGTGCGTGTCAATTACTAGCTTTAAGCTAGTAAGTCATGGCCTTTGTGGCAGATGGATGTGAAGAACGCATTCTTACATGGTGAAGTTGATCGTGAAATCTATATGGAGCAACCACCAGGGTTCAGAAGTCATGAGAATCTTAACTACGTGTGCAAGCTAAGAAAAGCTCTCTATGGTCTAAAACAAGCACCGAGGGCTTGGTATGGCAAGATTACAAAATTCCTTGTCAAGAATGGATATGTTATGGCACTAGCAGACTCTAGTTTGTTTATGAAAGATCGGAAAGGAAGACTAGCTATAGTGCTAGTATACGTTGATGATTTAATAGTCACTGGCGACAACATCGAAGAGATTCAACTTATCCGAGAGAATTTGACTACTCGTTTCAAGATGAAAGAGCTAGGAAATGAAAGAGCTAGGAAAGCTCAGACAATTTTCCTTGGATTTGGAGATAGAAGAAGCCAGGAAGGTTTTTACCTTGGACAATAGAAAGTATGCCAAAGAGATTTTGCTGAAGAGGCTTTTGGAATGATGCAATGCAAGCCGATATCTACTCCCAATAGGATGCTATATCAAGTTGTGTGCTCATGAAGGGGAATGAAATCTCGAAGAATGCTACTATGTATAGACAACTAGTGGGAAGCCTTAAGCCTAATCTATCTCACTATGACACAGCCAGACATTTCCTTTGCAGTTGGAGTAGTCAGCCGATTTATGCAGAAGCCTAAGAAACCTCACTTGGAAGCAGTTTGAAGAATATTGAGATATATCAAAAGTACAATCGATTATGGGATCTTATACAAGAGAAGTGAAATTATCAAGTTGGAAGGATATTGCGATGCTGATTATGCAGGAGATCACGACACTCGGCGCTCGACAATAGGATATGCATTTAGTCTTAGTTCAGGAGTAAACTATTGGTGCAGCAAGAGACAACCTACAGTGTCACTTTCACAACAGAAGCTAAGTATTGAGCAGCAGTAACAGCAACTTAGGAAAGTGTTTGATTGTCACAGCTTATGAACGATCTGCATCAACCCATTGACTATCTGATTCCGTTGAATTGTGATAGTCATTCGACTATACAAATGGCTAAGAATCCGGTGTTTCATGTGAGAACAAAACACGTGGGGGTTCACTATCACTTTATCAGAGAGAAGGTTCTACAAGGAGAAATTAAAATAAAATATATTAAGACGGAGGATCAACCAACCGATATCTTTACAAAGAGTTTAAACGCAAATAAATTTGAAGATTTTCACCAACAGTTGGAAATGATGAAGAAAGAGAAATTAATCGTTGAGGGATTATCGTTGATTAAAATATCACCGATTAATTTAGAAAAGTCATCACCGACTTCTTTGGCATAAACTAGAATTTTCTAGATAACTAGTTTGCTAGGATTTAATAATTGGTATCTAAAATCTTCCACAATAAAAATCTACATCATTTGTGGTGTAGAATTAATTAGAAAGAAAAAATCTAAATATTATTAGAGAAAGATCTAGATACTAAAATATAAAAAAAATAATTATTGGTCTAAGATTTTTTAGACCTTCACCACCTTTTCACTAGTATAAATAGGCTAGTTCATTTGTGTTGTGTGTGTCCAAAAAAAAAAAAAAAAAAAAAAAAAAAAAAAAAAAAAAACAAACAAGTAATTAAAAAAAAAAAAAAAAAAAACAAACAAGTAATTATTTTCTTAAACTTGGTGAAAGTTTGCTTCTTATTAATACAATTTTATTTGGTGTTTTGTGTTAGTATTATTTTAGTTGTATTTCCTGTTATTATTTTTAGTATTATAAATTATTAATCAATCTTAGAGTTTATCACTCTACTGATATCCAATATAGTTATTAGACTTTTTTTTTTTTTCCCACTTAAAAATTAAAACGAGAGAAACACTATGCCTTTAATGTTAAAGAATTCTTTTGTTAATCTTTAAAAAAGTGATCATTCAAAAATTGACTGTGTTGGAAGTGACTTTTATTATAGTCATCGTTTGGAATAATAAATGAGTTAGCAAGCAAGCCAATTGCTAGACGTCAGAAGACTTAAAAAATATCAAAAAGTAAAACATGTCCATTTCCGGCTAGTGATACTGCAAATCCTTTAATCTTTGGGATGATTTTTGATTTTATCTATTCTTTAACTTTAGTTTCAACTGGGTTTCTATTTCAATAGAAAAAGGTTCAAACTTGCTTCGTTGCTCATATGGTTATTCATAAAACAAATTACAGAGTCAAATCCCATACCTAGCATTAACACATGCACAACATAAGCAAAACAAGTTTACTATACATAATCATATAGGAAACAGCAATATTTGTTTCGATCTCTATCCTTTTGCCTGTAATAGGCATTGGTATTTATCCGGATTTCGTTTTACCTGTGTTTGCGTTCCTAAAGGCACACTTCTCTTTCAAGAAAATCCGCGGCATGTCAAGCTATAGTAAGATTCTTCACTTTTCTAAACACAATGGACCGACCTTCTCGACATTATCTCATCAAACATAACAGACCCTTTTAGATGATTCGCATTTAGAGTCATTCCAGTGACCAGTTGCATTGCTATTGGGCAAATGAGCGCCTGAATGCAGAAGCCGACCCCTGACATTGTTAACAAAAGCAGAAACAATGGACTTCTTGCTCGCGACCATTGCTTGCTATCTGTTGAAATTAGGTTTGCAATCGGTAATGGCACAGTCTTGACATGAAAGTCATTTTAACAATTTGTGCCTCTGATCCTGTAATTTTAACGGCGAAACATAAATCGAAGGAGAAAGACCAGAGAAGGTCGAAAACCAATTGCTGTGTAAAAATATAATTATATATATATATATATATAAACAGATTGCTATTGCATAAAACTAATAAATTTCATGATTTTATTTGTTAAAATTAAAAGATTTGACTGAAATTGCAAGACAGCAAAAGCATCTTTAATTAGATTACACACTACAAAAATCTCAAGCATTGATACATAGATACATCTAATATTAGTGACATCTCAACGATTAGCTACACTTCTATTCAATTACCTAGTTGAAGATGAAGTAACATCCCATGGCGCTGTATTACAGTCACCTATAGCATAATCAAGCTCTTCATAATCTTCCTCATTAATGGTGCAAGAAGCTCCCTGAGATGCTCTAATCCCTTCTAATTCCATTGCCACTGTCTTCATTGTAGGTCTCTTCTTTCCATTTAAATTCAAACATTTTTGTGCAAGTTTAGCAATTGCAAAAATCTCATCTTTCCCTCCCTCTTTGACAACTTGAGCATCAAGAATCTCAAACAAATGTTTCTCCTCCATGGAAAGTAGAAAGTATGTAGCCAAACTTCTCCCTTCATCGGACCGTGTAAAAGAAATAGGTTTTTGTCCAGTTAAAAGCTCAACAAGAACTACTCCGAAGCTATAAACATCACTTTTTTCTGTAAATTGGCTTGATTGGAAGTACTCAGGATCCAAGTATCCAAACGTTCCTTGTACTCTAGTGGTCACATGTGTTTGATCAATTGAAATTGATTTTGAAGTCCCAAAATCTGCTACTTTTGCTCTATACTTTTCATCCAAAAGAATGTTTGAAGACTTGATATCGCGATGATAAATAGGTATAGAAGCTGCCGAATGCAGATAAAATAAAGCACCTGCAACTTCTGTAGCAATTCGTAACCGCATTTCCCATGTAATAGGAAACTCTTCATTTTGGTTGTGAATATACTGGAAGAGCGTTCCATTAGGGATGAACTCATAAACTAGTAGAGGAACTTCCGTCTCCAGACAGCATCCAATTAGTTTCACCACATTTCTATGGTTAATCTGTGATAAGATCACCACCTCATTGATGAATTGGTCAAGCTTGTCTTCATCCACTACTTTCGATTTCTTGATAGCTACAACTCTCCCGTCTGTCAACATTCCTTTGTAAACAGTTCCCTGACCTCCTTGGCCAAGGATCCTGTTAAGATTATAATAATCGGTTGCTTTCTCTAATTCCTTGGAAGTAAATAGTTTTGTTTGCTCAACATTAGTTTCTGTAGAAGACAGTTGTTGTTGTAATAACAACCCACCATTCCTTTTGAAGAACTTCTGCCTGAGCTTCATGGCCTTTCTTCTCTTTATTAACTTGTACAGCAACCATAAACTGATAAGAAATAACAGCAATCCAAGACCTGATGCACAGCCTGAACAACACAAAAGATTGATTCAAAGTTTATTCCATTCCCAAAGTTAAAACGTATTTTCCGCTTTTATCATAAAATTTTTCATTTTTTTTTTTAAAATTCATATCCAAAAGTAGTTAATGTTTATGACAAAGAAACTTGCATACCTATAATGATGAACTTGGCTCGAGAACTTTTGCCTGACCAGAAATATGGTGGCAAACATCTGATGCCATTGCCAAGAGATTCATACCCATAAGGACACGAGCAACTGTAGCTTCCTGGTGTATACATACAATACAATCGACATCTATAATTTTCCCGTGGATCTGTACACCTGCCAATATCTGTAACATATAATGCAAATAACATCAGGAACCTCTCGCAACATGAATTGGACTTGTAAACGAACAGATTTACATTGGCCAAAGTCATGGATATTTGTTTTAGATTTCATATAAGTCAGAATTTCAGAATAAAAATGTTTCATATATGCATATACATATATAATATTTTGTTATCCTAAGGAGTGAGTGTTTCTTAATAATGCAGAGGCTAAGGTAGGCTCAAAACCCTGATAGCTCTTATTTTATGCACCAGAAAAAAATAATAATAAAACGAGGTTTCAAATGCAGGAAGATAGATGTTTCCTTACCTTGACATCCAGCACAAATGCAGACTTGATTCTTTTTGAGCTCTTTCCAACAATATCTGCGGTCAGAGGTACAAACAATGTTTGGCTCTCGACTGATATCACAATAACCTTGATCAGTTGCCCAGTCAAGCGTTGCAGGGACATTTTCCAAACGGTTCAGATCATCAAGGTTTCTTGACGCAAACCAGTCTTGGTCAACTATGAAGGCGGACTTGCAGCTGCTGCTATCATCCCTGCTGCTAAAAGGGTTCGTCATGTTTGCTTCAAAAGACTGTATATAAGGAGGAATGGTCGCCTGGCAGCAGTTGATGCCATAGCACCCTCTTGTATTAGCTCCGCCACGACAAATTGACAGGCATCCACCAACTGTATTGTTTATATCCTGGACAAGCATAGCATAGTTGTCACAACCCCTGGCTGTGAACCTGTTAGAAGCATTTGAAAACACAAAAGGGCTGCCTGATAGGGAGACCCCTGTACGATTAAAGGCTTTGTCAATGCAATCCGAATAAATTATTGGATTGTTGACTTGAACTTGTCCTGATGTTGGAATGTCCAGCAATTCCATATTGATGCGAGTTAAGAAAGGTCTTGGAGCTACAAAAGAGTTATTACAAGTTACCTCAAAACTCTCATTCAGATAACAGCCTTTTCCAATTCCAAATGGGAATTGGAAATAAACATCACCACATTTATATTGACAAGGCTCCAGTGGCAATGATAGAGCTTGTGCTAAACACAGGATTAGTATAGAAATTATGTGAATCTTTTCTACTGGTTGAACAATCATCGTTCTCTATCTTTTTCTCTCCAAATTCTCTAGCAGTAATAGAGATCAAGTTAATCTATGGTTCAGGTGTTTAAGCCTGGAGGATAGGATATAATTAGAAGAGTCCCCTTTGATGTTTCTTTATTCGCGCATCTCTTCTATTACTTCTTCGTATCCAAATTTGCTACTGTATTAGTCCAAGCATGCAAAAGTTGAATTAGCAACCTAAATAGGAGAAACCAAAACCAAAATGAGGTTGAATTGATTTTAAGAGAGCTGTTATTTTCCAAACTGAAAATTACATGTCCGCTTAATTTTCCTCGTCAATTAATTGCAGTCTCTTTCTTTGCATTGTCGACCTATGGACCTCTCAGTGACTGCTAATATTGGGCCGGTCCAAACTGGTGGTGCACAAACCCTAATATGCGGCAAAAATTAAATTTTTATAACGGGACTAACTGCCGCTCGCCGGCTTAGCTATATAATAAGAGGAATCAAAATGACAGAAAGAACGACCGCGTGCTGCCATAGCCGCCGCGGGAAACTGTTTGCTTTTGAAGCATAGGGCATTGGCTCTCTAACTTCCATCAGTGTTTCGCTTTCTCCACTTTTCTCTGTAAGCTTCTGCTTCTTCCTTACTCTCTATCCGTCTTTTCTTTCCTTCCACTGCTACTGTGAATCACTTGCAATTGTCAAATCGTTTCACAGCGACTCAGTGACTGGAGTTTAAGTCGATTTAAAGAGGAGTACGTAGCAAAATTGTTCTGATGGCACTTCGTTTTGAGGTATGGCTTTTATCATTTTTTGAAAGTTTTAAATTTTTTTCAATTGCTCAAACTCTTGCATTTCTGCTGGGCAAGTGGGAATAAAACAAAAGTTTGATTCTCTTATAAAATTGTATGGAAAATGTTGTTGGTGATCTCCTATGATTTACTTCTAATACATGGGTTAGTTTCTATTTATTGACTTGATATTTTAGGATTTATTTTGCAACTTGTTTCTCTACTTTAGGTTCTAGGCAGGTTTAATCGTGCTCGTGCAGCTAAATTGACACTTCCTCACTTCGTGTGCCAGACTCCTTTGTTCATGCCTGTGGGTACTCAAGGTTAGAGACTTCAGAGTATATATAGTATACATATCACACACATTGTTCCTTCTCTACGTATTGTAAGATCCTGTGATATTTATAAGAGACATTTTTGGAATACTTGTTTACAGGGACGATTAAAGGTTTGACGACTAACCAGCTTGAGGAAATTGGTTGTCAAATAATTCTTGGGAATACATATCACTTGGCACTTCGTCCTACTTCTGAGCTAATTGATGAATTAGGGGGTCTCCATAAATTTATGAACTGGCCTAGAGCGCTGCTTACAGATTCCGGTGGCTTCCAGATGGTTGTTACAATGTTACCGTTTTAGTTTATAATCTGTGTTTTTGAGTTTCTAGGTTGTCTTTCTGTTTTTTCTTTTGTTGTCATTTTGGTCCTATGCATGCTTGCTCAGAATTCTGCATCTCAAACCATGATGCTTACCGAAGTGTATCTATTCATGGTCATCTCATTAAATTTTATTTGTTTAGCTCTCTCTCCTTGGATTATTTTATAGCTTCAGTTTGTTTCAAAAAAATAACATGCACAGTCTAAAGCCATAATTGTTTTGTCCCCTTTTCATATTTCAGGTGTCATTATTGCATTTAGCTGATATCACGGAACAAGGTGTGACCTTTCAGGTATTTGTTATTAGATTGTTTCAAAATTGAAGAGCCATCTGAAAAATTGCCATATATTCCACACTAAAAAGCTAATTTTTACAAAATTAAATTGGATTCTTCAAATTGGTACTGGATCATGATCCTTCATGCAATTCTAAAATTGTTATGAATGAAATAAGTGAAATTTAGTTTGGGCTAAATCACCAAAAAAATTCTGAACTTTGACATTTTTAGTCAATTTAGCCAATACTTTTAATTTTGTCAATTACTACCTTAGCCTTATTTTTCTTTGTCAATTATAGCGTTCGTTCAAAGTCCGTTAGTTTGTTGATTATTTGACTGTTAGTTGGCCTTATAGCACGTCAGCTCACATTCACGTGGCTGTTCTTTGGATATTCATCCTTACTTTTAGAATCTATAAGTTGGAACATTGTGTTGTTGAGACAACCTTTTTTTCATCCCACCACAAGCTTGAAAGAATTTGGTATGACTTTACAATTAACGGACTCTTGATGGACCATCGGCGAGCAACTCACACCGTCAGCAATCCCAAGGTCTGCCAAGTAGGTTTGTTCACTCCCAAAACTACATCACACGAATGCACCCAGTCAGATTTTTAACGGAGGCCAGAATTGACAATAAAAAAATAAGTACAGGATATTGATTGACAATTAAAAGTATTGGTAAAATTTAAAAAAACCTCAAAAGTTCAGGCTTTTTTTAACGATTAAGCCTATAGTTTATGTGTTTTGTCTTGAGTGTGATGGTTTACTTGATGATTTCTCGATGCCATCAATCGTGTTTAAGAAACATAAAGGACAAATTTATTTGTATTGGATATGTGCTTAGTTGTAGAATGTTAAAACTACAAATTTAATGTACTACTGTTTCCTGTTTTCCTGCTGGATTTGAATAAAACATATACGCATTTAGAGATGTTCTTTAGCATATAGGAACACTGTCTCGTCTGTGCTTTACCTGTCTCAACTTGTATCGGTCCCTTGTCTTCCTGTCTATACATCTTTTACTTGTTCTTCTTAGAGTAATTACTTTGTTATCGCTCTAAGAAGTCTTCCTTATTCTATTTTACTTGATTTTTCCTCGTTTCACCAAGAAATAGGGTACACATTATTTTAATTTTGCTTGTAAATGAGGCTTTCTTTCTTGGTTCAGTCACCAGTTGATGGAAAGCCAATGCTTCTAACACCTGAGGAGTCAATTCAAATCCAAGTAAGTGCCATCGGCTCGTGCTTTCATCGGACCATACAGTACTGGAGGCTTTTATCTGTTTTACTTGTCATGTTGTCCATGTTTCTTGACTGCACGTTTACAGTTATTTTTTGGGGAATTCTTCAAGCTTCCATTTCTTAATTCCATTTAATTGTTTTTTTCTTTTATAAAAACAACTCGGGTCTAGAAAATCTCAAGCAACTCTTAAGTTTTTGTAACGTGTTTTGCAGAATAGAATTGGTGCAGATATTATTATGGCTCTTGATGATGTAGTGAAAACCACCATCACTGGTCCACGGATTGAGGAAGCCATGTATCGCACTCTTCGGTGGATAGACAGATGTATAGCAGGTAATTTTGCATCATACCAAATGCCAATTATGTGTCTTACAGAAAAAATTAACTTAAAAAGCTTATCAATCTAATTTGATATGTTGATAAATCAAGTTTTAACTAGTCATGGTCTGTAGTAGTCTTATGAATGGCTTAGTCTTATTGAGCTAGAATAACTTTACTCTAGCATCTACCTTGTGTTGATTATTCAAAAGCTGATGCAGGACCTTAGGAAAAGAAAGCAAAAAGAACAAAAGGAATCAAATTTTCTTAAATTGTACTTATATATGCATGTTAAAAAATAGACCCCGCTGTGATAAGAAAAGAAAATTCCCTGAATATCTCAAATAACTAAATGCTATCTAAGTTTCTTCCAAAATAAGCAGTCATAAAATCTCGAAGTGGTAGTCTCACATCAAAAGCCCTTTTTAAAGTTGAATGTAATAGCTATTGATTTTATTAAGTTATGCCAGGTTCTTGAATTTAAAACCTAATCAGTATTAACCCTGTCATTCCTTTTTAGCATTTGAGTTCAACCTAATAGCCACTGATGGATGCAATAGTTCTTTGCTCACTTTGCTTTCCCGACTTTATTCGTGTTTTCTTCTCTAACCATTCATCTCTTCTGCTTTTGGTCTCATTATTTACGGGGTTGACAGATTACCTTCCTTTTTTTATTTACTCATCTTGTTGACAGCACACAAGAGACCAAATGAGCAAAATTTATTTGGTATTGTTCAAGGTGGTCTGGATCCTGTGTTAAGGTGAACCCTGTTTAAACTGCAGTCTTCTGCTATTACTATATTGAGTATTGTTCGAATTTTTTTTCCTGTTCTCATTACTGTTTTCACTGAACTATTTAGATCTTAATCAGGGATATATGTGTTAGAGGCTTGGTGGAACGGAATTTACCTGGGTATGTTCATTCTTTCTTTTGTAGATATGTAAATAGAGATTACTGATACTTGGGATACTTATCAATGCCAATGACCATTTTCATTTTTGGACTGTCTATAATTATAACCTTGATACCTGTTTTCGAATTTTGTCAGTATACGTGCAAACCAATTTCAGGGTTCCCTTTGTGAATTGCTATGCAAATAAATAAATAAATCAATAAAGATAAAAATAAAGCATGGCAATTTCTGAAATATCATTTACTGAAGAAACAGATACATTTACAGAAAAATCTACTACTGGATAATCCACTTATCCACAGAAAAAGATGATACAAATGCAATTGTTCATTCATTAATTGGGCATCACTGTACAGACCTAAGTATAAGGGTTAGATGTAGGTTCTTGTCTGCATATCAAATTCATCTGATTCTTGAATCTCTAAATATAAATGTGTGGCCTTTTCATATACTTGTCTGTATCTTGGTATTAATGAGATTGGTCATTGTGTTGGTAATATTCATGAGATAGGGATATTATATTCCTAGTTTTTCCAACCTTACATGCTTACCGCCTGTCTTGTTGCCTATTATAGCAAATTTTACTTGTTTATTTTTTTTTGACAAAAATTCTATTATTTCTGCTATTATACTTTAGTGATCAAGAAAGCATCTTAATTTTCATCTAGCACAGCTATGCTATTGGTGGGCTTGCAGGCGGTGAAGATAAAGATTCATTTTGGCGTGTTGTTGCTCAGTGCACAGCTGCATTGCCTGAAGACAAACCACGATATGTTATGGTAACACGAGTTCTTTCATTTTCAATCTCATTCTTCAAACTACTTTGAATCCTCAATTCATTGCTGCTTCTCTTTTCTAATATTTTTCTCCATTGTGATCACCAAATATATTTCAGGGCGTTGGTTATCCCCTGGATATTGTTGTTTGTAGTGCCTTAGGTGCTGATATGTATGACTGTGTGTATCCTACTCGTACCGCTCGTTTTGGCACAGCTCTTGTACCTGAGGTGATAGGTTATTGTTTCAAGTTTTTTGAAATATGCAGAATTGCATTATTTACTTCAATCATATGTTGATTACCATTGGTTAGACTGATTTTGATGCTATTTCAGCTTACTTATCTGGTCTCATTTAAAGTACATGAATGAAAAACTGAGCCTGCCATTTCTAGATGCTTAAACTATTTGTTGTCTCTATATTGAGCGCTGGTATATTTACTTCCATGCACTCAGTCAACCGAAGTTGCTCACTCAAACTTCTTAAATTTTTATGCCCTTTGATTCTTACTGGTTTTGGTCAAAATTTTTGCTTTTGTAACTGTACGTGCTCACATGAAATCATGCATACTATGACAAATAGACTTGTATTTATCGTAAATTATATATGCTCATGCCAAACCTTTAATGCAGGGAGTGCTGAAGCTAAAGCACAAAGCAATGGCTGATGATTCCCGTCCAATTGATCTCACATGTGCCTGCATGGTTTGATAGTAAAAAATACTTGTTTCCATGGGCTTTTCAGTTTACTTATTGCTGTTGCAATGCGTCATTGGTTAAACCAGTTGTCATTATAGGTCTGCAAGAATTATACAAGGGCCTACATCCATTGCCTTGTCACAAAAGATGCCATGGGATCACAGCTGCTATCATATCACAATTTGCATTACATGATGAAGGTACGAAAAATAGATAATAATTCTCTCTGCATTTTGTTCTACTTATAATGGAGAAAAACATATGCTTTCTTGCAGCTTAGCAGAGATCTACATTCATCAATCGTTGAGGGAAGATTTCCAGAGTATGTTTTCTTTGCCCTATTCCATGATTGTATAATTATGCTTTTTAAGTTCATAGTTGTCTCTATGCCATATCATCGGATTCTCTTTTGTCGTAATTAAGTTTCATGCACCCTTTTTTCTTTTTGCAGATTTGTTTGTAATTTCCTCCAGAAAATGGTACTTCTTACACCTAATAGTTTTGTTTATATGTGCTTGCATGTGTTTTTGGAAACAGTGGGAAGGGAAGAAGAAACCTTCATTTATAACTTGTTAGCTTTGCAGAGTGATTTAATATTTTTATTTATGGCTCCATTGAGTTAATGTACATAAATTGAATCGGCTATGGAGAGATTAGGCACATGGTGTGATGTTATGCTGTATAATTTCTTCAGTTGATCGAACTGCACTCTGAGTTGTCATTCTGGCATAATCCCTTTCCTGTCCTTTACAAGTCAAAAATGCTAATGGCAGTCACCAGTAGAGTAAGTTCATAAACTGCATTATCTGCTGTTCTGTCCACCTTTCTGTAACTTGGAATTCATCTACAAGTTGCCATACTATGTCAATTGTTATGCATTGTAGAAGCTCCCATTTACACTTTACAGCAAATTTGGGAGTCGGAGAAAGTTGGGGGGTGAAATTGGCTGAGTGGATGGTAATTTCCCCAGTTTGGGAGACGGGGTGCTAAGGAAAGGTGTGAAATTTATCACCTAGTCCCACTTTAGGCAATCTCCCCAAACTGGGGTAAAAATGAAGGAACATGAATTGATTTTTGTATTTTAGCAGTTAAATCACGTATATATCCCTCTCTAACTTTTCTTATTTCATCTTTTAATCTACATTGTTTATAATTGTAATTTTATGTTTTAATATTTTTGACACTTTTTTTTTTTTGAGTAGTTTATTTTCTCCCCTCTTCATCTTTACTGGAGTATTTTTCACTCCTTATCCACCCCATCATTTTCACTCCCCTTTTCCCAAACAAAGCATTGGAGTGATAGTTGAAGTGTTGGGAGGTCTTGGGGCAAATTTCCATGGAAATAAAAATAATTGAAAAAGATATGTGATGCTATGTAATCTTTGCATATATCTTTACTATAAATGTTTGTTATTGTCTTACAGTTTCCGAAAGGTGATGTCCCTGAATGGGTCTGCAATGCCATGGAGGTTGCAGGAATCGATATCTCATGCTGCTGCACTCTATTCTCTCACCCAAAAGATTAACATAGGAAAGAGTATATCAGCCAAGAAGTGACATTCCAGAAAATTTGACTTGAGAAATTAATTATGAGCAAATTCAATCTATAGTTGACAACACAAGGCAGCATAAATTTTGCATCTCTTATGCTGCGCCTACAGGAATTATACCCCAATAGGAGGTCTCGTCATTTTGAGAGGAATTCTTTTTATTTTTTAATTACACCTTGCAAATTGAGGAGAATTTTATTTTATTTTACCTTTTCCAATATGATTTGTTAACAAAATAAAAAAAAAAAGACCCTTTACAGTTTTTTTTTTCCCCTTTTTTTGGTCTTTGCAATTTGTGACACAGTTGGCTGGCATCTGTGATGCATACATTAATAATTATAATTATAATGCATAGACAGAACTTGAATTGTCATTGAGATGCAGAATTTGGTTATGATTAATCTAGAGATTGTATTTGAGATTAGTTGATGCTAAAAGTGGAAGCTCTGCAATGAGGAATTCAGTGCAGGTCTCTTTGAAGTTTGAATTGTCCAGGTATTGAACTAATGACTCCACTCCATCCCAAGATTATGAGACTTAGAAGCCAAAAAATGCAGCAGTAGAAGATTACACTTTTGCTTTTTCTTTCCTTGGTTTCAATCTGAGATTATTTTGACATTTTCCACTGCAGAGATAAATGGCTTTTATGTAGCCAGCCATCTGCCTAACTTGTGGGTCTGTTGACGATAAAAGCCAGAGTGACAGAATGAGAAAGCTCACCAATTATGACATTTTGAAAGTATGACTTAATGGGTATGAAAGGTACCTTTTGTGGGCTGGACAAGAAAGTCCAAGGCACAACGTATATTTAAAGCAATGTGAATTCTGCTTTATATATCAAAAGCACTTCCCTCTAAATCATGCACAAACTTTTGAAATTTTACTCACTAATCACTTCCATAGTTCATATGATTAGATTGAAGAAGACAACAAAATCCAAAAAAATATTCTATTTCTCTTGCTTTCTAGCCTTTATTTTTCTCCTTCTCCGAAGTAGGACAGGGACCATATTATAATTTAGAAAAAACTACTAATTCGTCTAGTGATCCAAAAATTGTCCAAACGGTATGTTAGCAGGTATTATTTATTTTTAATTGGATTTATCATAATAACAATAATAATGATAATAATAATATGATGCATTAAATATGTTTGTGAGAAATCATTAAAAATTAGTTTAAAAATAAATTGAATACGATTTATCAAGACCTCAGTATAGTTACATAATAATTATCCATAAGAAATGACCTAAATAGTAAGGTACATCTGAATTCATCAATTGATGTCTGAAAGATCAATTATATTGCTCGATAAGTTTAATCCTAAAAATGTGTTTTTAATTGAAAAATTATTTGTTAAAAATGTTGATAAGAAATCATTAAATTCTATTTCAAAGTGAATTTCATAAATTGTTATTATGAAAGTTCTGAAGTAACTAAAAAATTCGAAAATGATTTTGCTAACTGCGTTTAGAGTTAGTTTAGTGTTGTAATTGAAATCGGTTTTTAGAAAAACGCTTTTAAAATGTTTTTTTCTTTTGAAACTTATTTTAAATGTTTTTTAAGAAAAAGCAATTTTGGAGTATGGCATGTATAGAGTTCACCATAAAAAGAAACTTTATTGACCTTCGATTAATAATTTTAACAAATTATTTTTTTTTTTCTCTTGAAAGAGAGTGCAAACACGTGCCTAAAATGATACTTTTTGTAAAAAAAAAAAAGAAAAAAAAAAGGTGATTTCAATCTCAATAACAATCAAACTACTTGGAGTTTTATTGTTAGTTTCTTTGTTATTGAGATGACATTCTTTTTTTTTATTATTTAAAAAAAATTATGATTTAAAAAATGATGAGATTCAAGAAAGAAGGAGCAAGGCCGTTAGATCCACCGTTTCAGAAGCTTCCATTAATCTACATTTTTTTTCGTCCGAACAACAAATAAAGAACATGGATAATCTCTTCCCATCATCCCTTTCCCTATAACTTTGGGGAAAAAAAAAAAAAAAGAAGAAGAAAGAAAAGAAGAAGAAATTCTTGACCTAAGCATGATTATACTAAAAGATCGAAAAAAAAAAAAAAAAAACCCCAAAAAGGAAACCCTAACGCATGATCTACTACTAAAAGATCGAAAAAAAAAAAAAAAAAACCCAAAAAAACTAATATCTCTATCCAAAAAAAAAAAAAAAAAACCCCAAAAACTAAATATCTCTATCAAATGTCTTGTAACTAAACTTTACTTTATTTGTAGAAAATTTGTAATAAATTTATAATTAGCTAGCGTGGCCGGCTGGCTGCCATTTTTCATCTAAAACTCGTGGATTGACTGCCGACATTGTACTACTTATGACAGGTGTCAGATCCTTAACTACTGTAACCTGTTACTTGCTAAGCAACAGGAAGGTCGGTGCCATAGTGGAAAATTTCCACTCCTATTATCCTCCGCTGCAGTGGAGGATTTGGCTTCAGCCGATCCATGAAGACGATACTGCTGTTAAAGGATATAAATATATTGTCAAAAGTCTTTTATATATATATATATATATATACTGACTGTATACATTTAATAAATTTAATAATAACATGTAAAATAAATACGAGCATGAAAAAAAAAAAAAAAAAA
The DNA here is from genome assembly GCF_014843425.1 of Jatropha curcas. The sequence continues at coordinate 150,390 of NW_023591415.1, read as the reverse complement.
AAAAAAAAAAAAAAAAAAGGAGAACAAGTTACAAGAAACTATGTAACAGTTGCGGGGCAAAAACAATATTTACATGTACAAGAACGAGAATTGAAATTATTTAGCACTTGCTATTTGGTCAATGTACCAAAAATCCATAATTAAATTGCCACTAAACTTCAAATTTATAAGCACTATTTCATAATAATGAAAATGAGTCAGTAAACAAGAGCGAGAAAAACCTCAAAGACGAAGAAATACACCAAATATAGAAGCGATAAAAATTCGACTTGGGTCGCTAAACCACCTCAAATAAAAGTGTTTGACATTGGGTGACTATATAAACGAAGTTCACATGATTAACTGAGCTAAAGATATATTGCAGCGAAAACAACATATCCAGAAATAGCTAAGACTTAAATTGAAGCAGATACTTGATGTTTATGCCTATTACAAATATATATGATCAACTGCGCTAAAGATATATTGCAGCCAAAACACCATATCCAGAAATAGCTAAAAGGCTTAAACTGAAGCAGATACTTGATGTTTATAATTTTAAGCCCATTAATGATATTTGTAAATGTATTTTAATTCTACTACTACTTTATTATTTGCATTTTTAAACATAGCTAGGGCATAGGCCTTCTAATAAAAAGAGTACATGCCCAAATTAACTAGCCTTAACATCCTTGAAGAGTTGAATGCATTAGGTATAATGTGTAAGGGGAAAAAGAAGAAGAAATGGAAAGGATCGTAATATGTTAATATGTTAAATAGACCTGCAAGTGCATGTTATTCGTAAATGCTATAACCTATGTTGTATAGAAACGGAAACAAAAATTAAATATGTGGAAACACGAAAATCATATAGAGAAACGACATTTAAAATATAATTTTACACGGAAAAATAATATTTTATATGAGAAAATGGATACTGAAAAACAATTTTAGAACTCCGAAATGCCTATAGCAAAAGTTTTCGTACATTATACCCCTGATCATACCCCCCGGTCCTAAAGTCCTGAACTCTCAATTAAGGGCTCACAGAGTGACATTTCAATGGACATTTCCATGTTCCCAAGTGTCCTATCTTTCATGGTGAAAATTCTCAATTGAACAAGTTTCAGGAATGCCATTCAGATTTTCTTTTCAGGCTTTCATTTTCACACGATTGAGTTACAAATATCAAGAAAATTACGCAATCTAAAGCAATTACCTAATCAAGCTGCAGTTGTTGACCTCTCACTTCTTTCTGATCTGAACTTGGAAACCATCTGCCTCTTCTCTTTTTGTCTTTCTCCTCATTTATTGAACACAAATAGTTCTTAACCCTTTAACTAACTAAAAATGTAATTAACGAACCACTCATTCTTTGAAGTCAAAAACTAATTAAGCATCTTCATTTTTATTCTTGCATTAAGATCATCGTGTCGCCATTCATTGACAGGATAACAACCTCTACATCTTCCATTTTCTGATTGCTGACCTCAAAAGAAAATGATAGTACGTAGAAAGAATTATTTAGAACTTAGTTAACGAAGAAAATACTATCCACTAATGTAATTTGTGGGGTTGTTCGTTGTTGTTAGCTTGTTCATTCAAGTGATGATGATACCTCCACAGTATAATCGAAGTACAATCCAATACAAAAATCCAAATATTTCAATTTGTTACTTATCTTTTTTGATCATCCATATCTTTTTGAAACTGTGTATGTGTCCATCTCTAGTTCATTGAATCTTGTGGTGGGCAACCTTAATTCAAGTAACAACGGGGTTTTAATTTTGGTTTGGGATATGTTTGCTAATATTAACTGTTTTGATAGTTATTAGTTGTTTTATTTTGATAGTTGTTAGTTGTTTTATTAGCGTTTATTTATTTGCTATTTAAATAGTGTTTTTATAAAACGGTAAAAGTTAAACCTTACATGATTAACTTTTCACAAGACGCTATCTTAATCTCTAAAAGCTAGTTGAATACTATATTACCAAATATTATGATAAATAATGTCAAAACGCTAAAACCTATTATGTAACGCAAGTTTAGTGAAAACCTAATATGTATCTCAAGTTTAGTGATATTGTAACAGTTAATTTTGGTAAATCATTGCCTATTTACTATATTTAGGAAGATGTGACTCCATTAATAAATTGGAAGTAAAGAATTAATGAATTTATTTAAAAAATATTGAATTTGCATCAGCCATCACCTTCACAGCACATAACACTTGAAGTTGCACTAACAGTATATAACTGTGTATTGTGAAGGAGGTCACAGTCTCTTGCCTCTCTCTCTCTCTCTCACACACACACACCTATATTTAGGAAGATGTGACTCCATTAATAAATTGGAAGTAAAGAATTAATGAATTTATTTAAAAAATATTGAATTTGCATCAGCCATCACCTTCACAGCACATAACACTTGAAGTTGCACTAACAGTATATAACTGTGTATTGTGAAGGAGGTCACAGTCTCTTGCCTCTCTCTCTCTCTCTCACACACACACACTCTCTCGCTTTCTCTCTCTAAGATATTGCATGATTAGACAATGATTAGCTAGAGAAAGGTTTTAATTACTGTTACTGACTCCTTAGGTTTTTGTCTGCTTTCTTGAAAAGCTTTGCTCATTTCTAAAAAGTTTACACTACAGTGAATGGTGATCCGCTGATTTTCTTTGATCGGCTTGTTAAAAGAGCAAGAGAGTTAGCAAAATTAGTAAAAACTTGATAACCCAAAAGCACTTTCTTCGTTATATCACTTCCCATTCTTGCTCAATACTTGGCCACAGTTGTCCCTTCTTATGCCTTCTCTACAGTAACACAAGGTCTTTTCTTGATTTCTTGATTTCGAGTTCCAACTATGAAGCGGTTCAGTTCCTCCGATTCATTTGCTGATATATTCTCCATTTCTCCTCCTTCCAAAGGTAAACAACGATACAACTTGTTATTGAAAGCATAATTATATCATAATTAAGCTCATAAACGTCATTTTATATTTCAAACCCTGTTAAAAACAGAGATGAAGTCTCAAAAATCAAATCAAGGATACACTAGAGAGTTTCAAGCAATGTTAGATAGTCTAGAAGAAGAAGATTACGCTGAGGAAGCCATTCATACCACTACAGAGAAGAAAAGAAGGTTAAATCTTGATCAAGTTAAGGCCTTGGAGAAGAATTTTGAAGTTGAAAACAAGCTTGAGCCAGAGAGAAAGCTGAGATTAGCAGAGGAATTAGGCCTGCAACCAAGACAAGTAGCCATTTGGTTCCAAAATCGCCGTGCTCGTTGGAAAACTAAGCAATTAGAGAGAGATTATGAAGTACTTAAAGCTGATTATGAAGCTTTAAAACTTAACTACAGTAATATTGAAAAAGAGAATGAATCTTTAAATCAACAGGTATTGTTGCCAATAAAGTATCAATTTTTTTAATTATAATTCTACCTTAGAATTATTTTTTCAAAATTTTCTTGTTTGGTTCCTGAATTTTAGGTAAAGGAATTGAAAGCGAAGCTAAGAGAAGAAAATGCAGATAGCAGTCACTCTGTCAAAGAAGAGTGCCCTGTTTCAGAGTCAGAGAACAATTTTTCAGTGCAAAGCCAGAGCCACGAATTGAGTGACAATAACAATTTTCATGGAACCATTAAAGACCAGATCAATGATTTATCTTCACATTCATTAATGAGTTGGATTCAATTATCTGATTCAAGATCCATTTTAGGAAATGGGTTTCAAGTATATCATGAACCTCATCTTGTGAAACTAGAAGAGCAGAGCATGTTTAATACAGAGGAATCCTGCAATTTCTTTTCAGTTGATCAAGCTCCTACCCTTCACTGGCAACTGTCTTAGCAGTAAATAAATCTTTACCTGAAGGCTTGGAGAGGAATAAATTTGGCTTTGGAGAGATTGTAGATTGGGACTTCATTTTAGCTCTTCCATTGCCATAAATGGGCGGGAACAGTGAAGTTTCTTATATTATTACATTATATGTTCTCTGCTGTAAAAAGACCATTATCATAATGTTTAGCAAAAAAATCCAGTTCTAAATAATTTTCTACGGTGGTCAAATTTCTATATTAAGTACTGTTTTTAAACTGTGCATTAGATTATAAAGAAGCTGGTAGTTGAGCTTTTTGCATGGCTAGTGACTAATAATATATAAACCTATGTGCTTTCATTAGGGTGTCCTCCACCTGTTCTTCTTCCTTTTTAGTCTTGCATGTACTTTTTAATTATGTTAATTTAATAAGAGTTATATAAATACAGATAATAAATGGATTGAAATCACATTTTTTTAAAATAACATTTTACAAAATACTTTGAAAAGATGATTCTCTTACCAATATTATGCTATCTAACATTGATAAACTCAATGGACTGAAATTTGCAAAAGCTGAAGATTGTTTGAAATTGAACAAAAAGGGGTTTGGTCCCTTTTTCTTTTTAAATTATGGGTTGGTTTCCTTCTGGAACACCCCTGTCAACCCATGTGGTTGGTAAGGGGTAGATCCTGACCTGTAGCTAACAACAATGAATTGGCATTTTTTTTTTTAAATTTTAGTGGTACAACTCTTTAGACTCCATATCCTAAAGGACATAGCTCTGCCCAACATTGTAGACCCCTCCATACCCAACCTTCTCTATATTCTGGAAAGTTGATTGTCACTCATCCATCACAAACATTTCAAACACTTATTTTTATCTGTGAAACTTACAATTCCTTTACCTTACACAAATTCATGATATCCACAATCAACTGATAGATTTATCTAGATCTAGCCATTGCCTCACTTGTAAAGCAAACTAGTGAAAATATAAATTTTTGTTGAATCCAGAGTATTTTTGAATTAACCTAAGTAAAATTGAAAGAGTTTTTGTAACTTGATAAAAGTATTTTAGGGTAAGACAACAGAAGGTGTTGTCTTGAAGGAGTGGAGGAGGAAAGGAAAGAAGTCATTATCGAGGTATTTGTAGTTATTTGAGTGGGAAAGAGACAGAGCAAAAAGCTGCAGTGACTCTTGGCTCTACCAAGTCCCTTTCAAGTCAGAAAGAAGGGACCCCAGAGTGTCACCCATGTTTGACTGCTAATGCTCTGCGGAATCTAGCTAAAGGCTAAAAGCCTATATTAGATTGTCATATGACGTTTTTGCTCCAATCCCTAGAAAGTAGAAATCCAATCCACCAACTCCTATAGGGCTATACACTCAGCTACTGCCTTTCTTTGTGTGAGGCACCCGCCACTAGCACAACCACTCCTCGGTGTTGGAGAAAAACTCGCACAAGCCTCCTGTCAACAAAGTCCATACTTGTGTCCTTGTTTAACCCCTTTTACTGTATTTATTTTTCTTTTAAATATTTTTATATACATGTTGTTGATATTAAGAATATCATTGGATTAAATTGCATTAATATTCGTAAAGAGGAGAGTATATAACAATAATAATATGCTTCCACCGTCTCCTAACTGGATTACATAGAGAGGGAGCCCAAATGGAGATATGTGGATAAAGATAGTGAACTATATAAAAGCAACTTGCAAAGACTAGCTGGTTAGGATTAGAAGACCAGGATCTATCCACAATTACATGCACAGAGCAATTTTATTACTGATTTCTATATGCCCCCACCTATATGTTATGTGCATTTGTTAATCAAAAGGGTTAAAAGGACTTATTTTTCTTTTCTGTTTTATAAATTGTTCTGTATTGTAGAAAAGTGATAAGTTTGCTGTCCATTTATTGCTCTAATTTGCAAAAAGCTAAAAGCAACAAGATCCAAGGTGGAGCTATGGGCAATTGCCTCCCTCTCTTTTACAAAAGAAATTATTTCCTTTAGTATTAATAAGTCTCAAACGTTATTCATCTTCATTTTAACGAGCTTTCAATCATCTTATCCATCATTTTTGTATAATTTTCTTCTAACTAAATTTTATATTATTTTGTCCCCTGCAGATCCTGTCTCCGCTCTTAATAAGGAGGATTAAAAGTTTGTGGAAAATAGAGAATATGATGTCGACCCACCAATCCATCATTGAAATAGGTCATCGTAAATAAAAGATTTGGTACTTGACAAATCCCGAAGATGTTTTTGTACATGAAAATAAATTGGCATCTTGTTCAGGTCGAGGAATTTTCCAAATTATATATTTGGTCCACGACCCAAACTACAAAGAGTTTGTGCAAGGGCCATAATCCAGGAGCAGAGGACATAGACAATAGAAAAGGACCCACTTCTACCTTGGTAATTTTATGAAGTAGACTCTGGGCCAAAGCCCAGACGATTGTGCACTATAACATGAGATTTCAAACTTAGCATTTGTGACGCTGGGTACCCATTGATTAGGTAGCACGTACTATTTGAGATGCTGTATATTTTTTTTCCCAATAACTGGGAAGGGGAAATTATATATTTTTTTTCACAGCCACGGAAATTATATTAATTTAACTTGCATTAAAATAGTAGAAGAGTAAAATGAATCCAGTACAACCAACACCAATCAAGATATATGTATAGAAGAAAATATGGTTGTTAAAAGAGCCTAGCCTGTAAAAGGAGGCGCGAGGCAATCACCTATCATGGCACGGATGCTGGATAAATTTGCCTAGACCGAGTTCATAACTCTATCCAATTTTCACTCCTTGAAACAATCTCAGCTCTGAATTTAATTAGTAGTCTACAAACTTTCAAGACAGCTTATTTGCGTGTTCTATGGTTCCTTCTTTTGCTTTCAGCTCGAGCGCTATGTGTCTCAGTAGTGTATTCTGAAGCTGCTAAATAGAGAGGGAGCAAGAACAAGCAGTATGAAATCTTGCTTGTGTTAAAGCTGCTATTAATATTATCCTAATCCTAAAAGAAGATGAGCGTTTCTGGCATTGCCATTTCAAAGTTCTGTGCTATCTAGATGGAACTAGAACTACTTTAATAGCGACTTCTGTTTGTTGCTTGTCAAACTGATGAATTATTACTTGATTGTTCAACAATAAGCGCTTGCTTCCAGATATATTATATATGTATGTATTGTAGCGTTAACTATGCATACCCAGCCAGCGTTACATACAGAATTGAAAAGCCGTGTGAAATTTAATAGCTTTGCATGCTTTCTCCCCTTGACAACTTCGGTGTTGTAGCATGTTGTACTGTAATAACAGTTGGTTACTACAGTATAGGATACGAAAGTATTTCTAAAATAGCACTGTACAACTGTGCTGTACTGAAGAACATTGACTTTGGAGCTAAGCCAGAGTCGGTTCTTTGCAATGGCGACTGGGGAGAGTTGATAAACTTCGATAAAGTGCAGAGCTGGATGTAACATAATCATAAGCATATCGGCACGTGATTTTTTCTTTTTTTTTTTTAAATGTGTAATTTATTGAAGAAAAAAAAAGGATTTGCCTAATAAAAGAGGAGCATCGGGATTTGGTTTTAAAGAAAATGACAGTTAGCTAAGTAAGACCCATAACCAGAAGAGCTTGCTTGCTGCTTTATTAATGTTACAGATGGAGAATGGGCTTTTTGTTGGCTATAATATTTGTAAGTATACGCAGAAGCTCCACTGTCAACCAGTGGACTTTCCACGTTCTAATAAAAACACTGTCTAAGATCGGTAGACAATAATACTATACTACAATCTTGTTTCCACCAAACTTTCCTTAATTAATTAGGACATTACTCTTTTTTTCTTTTTCTCTTTGGCTTTCTTTGAATATTCTTGTTTTTGGTTTTTTTTTTTTAATATAATGTCTCAAACCTACTAATTCCCGTGGAGTTTTTTATAATGTGTGAGATTTTTTTTTTCGGCTTTTTTGGCTTTTTTTTTTTAAAAAAAAAAAGAGAGAAGACTAATTAAGACTAAACATTAAGTAATGTAAAATGTTAAAAGGTCTACACGCATGCATGTTTTAATAGTACAATTCTTTTTCCTTTCCTTTCTTTATGATGACTTGTATATGCAGTTATTTTACGTTGACACGGCACGAAAAAGAAAAAGGGCACTACTAGCTAACGTGGCCGAAATTGATTGGAAACACCAACAGTCTACTTAAAAAGTGTTTTTAGGTGTGGTACTTTTCATTTCCGTCGTAACTCGTTCGTATAATACGGCGCCGTTGCAATCTATTTGATTTTGTCCATCTTCACCTTTTACAAAAGACACAGTACAGCAACAAACAAGCAATCGACTATTCTCCAAACAACTTTTTTTGTAAGGTTAGAAAATTTTTTGAAATTTAATATGATCATTATTAAAAATTAGAGCTTTAAAGTTTGAAACTATCGCTATTTGAAAGGTTTTTATATTAATAGCTAGTCTAAATATAAATTAATCCATTTGAATGAGTGCATATGGTAAAAATAAAAAAAATAAAAAAAACAAGTAAAGTTCAATTTCTTCCATAAGCTTGTTACTCAAGAAAAACACTATAAAACAATAGTTCAAATTATAGTCTGATTTTATAATTCACATGCAATTTGTTTTAAAAATTTAAATTCGGATGAGAATTTGGATATGGTGTATAAAAAATTGGAAAAATTACAAATAAATTTTTAAATAACAAATTTAGAAGGTAAATTAGACTTTATTTTTAAAAAAAATGACTCGGTACAAAAGAGCAGATTTTCCACGCCGCCCCACAGAAATTAATTCCAAATTTTTTTTTTCCAGTATACAACGCTTCCTCTACGCAACACATCACAGCCACCGACTCAATGGGCCCACAAATCTCTCCTTGCATCGTGACCGTTCCAACATCTTGGTCCTCAGCCCAAGTTGTCGTCAAATTTCTTTCCTCTCGTAAACCGTCAAAACAACCATTTTAAAAGGAAGAAATCCCAAAGAAACATCCCATGAACTATCATGGAAAAAACACCAACCCTCATTTACATCTACATCTACATCTCTCCTATATATATTACACGAAACCCAAATCAATTTGCTAATGCCAAAATAGAAAAATGGGTTACTTAAAAAGATCAAAGCAAGAAGCTACGGCTACTAAATCTAAGCCAGATGGTAAGTGCAAAAAGCATCCAAAACACAAGCAATCGCCAGGCGTTTGTTCTGTTTGTTTAAATGAAAAGCTTTCTATGCTTTCCTCTTCAAGTTCACGTACAGCAGTAATGGATTATGCTTCTTCTTCTTCAGCTTCTTCGTTGTCTGCATATTCGACTACTTCTTGTTCTTCTTGTTCCTCTCCAATGCATCGCTTTCGATTTACTACAGAAGGGAATAATCACAAGGGGTCTTTATCTTTCTTATTAATAAGTGGCAAGAATGTGCTTACTAAGAGTAGATCGTTGGCTTTTGTCCCAAGAAACAGAGGTAATAAAGAAAGAGCGAGTCATGATGATGATAAGAAAAAAGGTGGGTTTTTCTCTAAGTTGCTACGTCGACCAAGAACTAACAAGAGAGCAGAACAAGGTTTAATGCACTCTAGGTCTATGAGAGAAAGGGTTATGAGCATCTCGAGGGTTAACTGATTGGTTACGATGATGCATCTCTAGTTTCTTGATTCTTTTTTTTGTTACCGTTTGTTCTCGACTTTTGTGAGATTATTTAGATTTTGGTTTTTAGATTTTTATAACAAAGAAGAACAAATGAAAATAGATATAAAAGCAGAAAGATTGATACTTGATATGCATGTATTTTTTGTTTATACGTGTGTGTATGAATTAATTAATTATCACACGCAAAATCAGTACATATATGCAGAAAAAGATAAACTAGTTCTTGTATTTTGATTTATATTTATAACGATAATAATATTTTTTTTCTTTTATTTATAATTAACTCATTCATGTTAAGACTAAACAATGATTTTTTTTTTTATACTGAAACCTGAATGTTAAAATAACGACTTTTAAATCATTTCATTGTGTGTTTACTGATAATAATAATAATAATTTAATGCATACAAACTATTTTTTATTTTTAAAAAAATTTTCGTTATTTAAAGAGTAAAAAATAATTAGGATTTGCACATGATATCATGCAGTCCAAGTTAAAAATTGGACCAAATGTCATGGAATTTTGACAATATAGCAGCAGTTTAAGTTTGTCTTTCTATTCAATAAAAGGCAAAAAATTCCAAATATGAACAGCAGAGAGACATGCTGGCAATTAGGCTGTCACAGATTTTGATGCTGTATAATATTATGATGGTATGGCTTAATTTGATTCTCCATCTCAGAAATTTCCTCCAGATCACGGTAAGTTGAAACTTCAACAACGTTTACTTTGATTTTCCAAATTTGTTTCCTGAAAAAGCTGTACAGTACAATGCATATGTATGTGACAACTGGTAAACTTGGGTCCAGGTTCCGGGCAGCTTCCTGTGGGCCAAAAAGTTCAAAACTGTTAAGCTGGCACAAGAAAATTGAAAAACATAATTCACAACTTGCCAATTTCCCAGATCAAAATTCCCCGCAATTTCCTTTCATTTAATTCTCTCTATATAAAAAAAAAAAAAAAAAAACACAGATTTTGATTGACTGATATACATATTATTAGATAGAGTATGGCTTAATTTGATTTCTCCATCTCAGAAAAATTTCCTCCAGATCACGTAAGTTGAAAACCTTCCGACAACCGTCTTACTTTGATTTTCAAATTTTAGTTTCCTGAAAAAGGCCTGTACAGTACAATGGCATCGATGTTACTGTGAAACTGGTAAAAACTTGGGTCCATGGTTCCGGGCAGCTTCTGTGCGGCCCAAAAAGTTCAAAACTGTTAAGCTGGCCACAAGAAAATGAAAAAAAATTAATTCACAAATTGCCAAATTTCCCAGATTTCAGAAATTTCCCACGCAATTTCCTTTCATTTAAATTCTCTCTATATAAAACAAAAAAAAAAAAGGCAAAAGAAAAAAAAAAAAAAAAAAAAGCAAAAGGGACGTAATTAAATTCCGATCAGATCATCATCAATACACATGATTATGTTGAAGAATGACTGGTATGCTTTATAAATTTATTTATTTATTTTTATATTTTAAGGCTAATGTTACTTTCCACGTAATGTCGCTTGTTTTGAATCAAACTTTTTGACATAGTCATCACACCAATAACATTATTTCCATAGTAGGACTTCCTCTTCAAGTTAATTAAACAGTAATTAATTAATTAATTAACATTCCATGTATAAGTAGAAGAAACAAAATCAAACTTATCTATGTGTTTTTCAAAAGTTAAATAGATTAAATTTTCTTCCAACAATTAGGAATATTCCCCGCGTTTTGAAATCCAATTAATATAATAGATTATGTACATATCAACTATATATATATATATATAAAGGTTATAAAGGAATATTTTTTTATATCATCTTATAAGATTGATATAATTCCCACATCGTAAGAGACAATAGAAGGTTATAATAAGATGAATTATTGCTAATTTCTATTAACTAACATATCACAAACCTGTTTGGAGGAAATGAAACAAGCAGCAAAAGAAACTAAGTATAATTTTTTTAAAATTAATTAGTCTTTAAACTCTAATTATATAATTTAAAATTGGATATGATGCTAATGATAATGAGCCAAGACTCGTTGCTAAACAAATTCATTTTAGTGTCTTTTTCACAATGAATATGGCATCAAAACCAAAATGTTTTTGTTTTTGTATAGTACAGTAGATGTATGCAAATTTTAATTATCTTTATATATCATGAAAAATATATATCTATACGTAGTGTATGGTATGTCTTATACACCAAGTCAATGATTAATTGTCATCTCAAAGAAATTTTTTTATTTGTCCTTTTTTCCACCATGAAATGTAAATAATACTCTCATTTTCACTAAATAATTTTATGAAATTGGCTTGGTGCATGGTCAACGTATATAGTAAGTGTAGAAAAGTTATCTATCATTGCCTTATTTGGAATCAAGAAAACAAACGGGCTACAGATGTGGATACTTTTAGCCCATTGGCTTATATTGGGCCAATCATTCCATTTTTTCTCTTTCACATGGGCTGATTTATATCTGTGTTTTTTTTCAGCCCAATAACCCATGTTATAAATTTTAGTTTGATGTTGTGTCGATTTTTCATTTTTTGCAAGAAAAAAGCATCTCACAAAAAAATTACCGCCGCTCGATCAACTCCGGCTTTCATATATATGAAATTGGAAAAAACATCACTGATGTAAACCAAGAAACTGAGAAAAAAGGAACTATTGTCCCATCACACTTATCATCATCATTTTTTTTTTTAGTATTGGAAAAAAAGAATTAAAGTCTGAATTTATTATCAGATCGTAATGCACTTACCACTAATCTTAGTGTGTACCCTTGTCATCATCAATTAATTATAAAAATAAAGCATCATTTTTTTTTTCTATGTTGATTTCCGTTTGTAGATATTGATATTATCTTGATTGACATTCAAAATACACTGTGGATATGCAAACATAATCCTGAACTGAACTTGAATTAGATCAAATCTACATCGATAGTAATTTTAGTTTACAATTGCTAATGACTCTTAAAGAATTGGATTATGGTTCAATTTTTTTCTGCAATAATTTCGATCTAACTCTAACTTGAATTGCATAAACAAAAATATAAAACGAGTCAACAATTTCATTGAAAATCTCAAATTTAGGTTCCAGTTTTGATTTTTTAGGTTATCTCAAACCGAAACTTGTAATTCTGAAGGGTTAGCTATGTGTTCGGAATGGATAGAATATTCTCTCTATTTGGTCATTTATAATAAAGACATAGATTAATTGTTTTCAAGTCCATAAAAAATTATTGATCTATTACTATACTCTGCTGGCACGAATGCAGTCTTCCATTAAAGTATAAATAGAAGTTGCCATGAAAACGAAATTAACCTACCTCACTTTCCATTCCAAAATAATGATAAACTGAAGCCCCACAATACAAATCACATGTTTCACATCTTTTTTTTTTTTTGGCAAATTTGCTGGTTATTACCTTATTTATGGAGTTTGGAATTAGGTGAGCTGAGGTTATGAGGTGTAGTGTCCCGTAAGTTGTTATGTGTCAATTTAATTCCCACTAGAGAAGCTCATTGCCGCTCTCTCTCTCTCTATATATATATATATATATCCACTTAATGAGAAACATGACTAGTTTAGCTTTGTTGCTTCTTCTTGTCAAATATGTTTCCCTTCAATGATTTCGATGTTTAAAAAAAAAATTTAGTGATCCACTAACTAATTTTCCCCATAGGCCATAATGGTATTTATGAGAACTGTTAGTTAATTAAAAAGTGAGCAATGCCAAATAAACATTAGTAGCCGTTTTCATAGACTTAAGTAACCTCTACGTCTCTATATTTTTAACCTATATATTTCTAAGAAGGAAAAAGAAAATTTATATTTTCATGCGATTTTATCTGTAAATTACTCATAAATTTGGAATAACAATTATTGAAAAGCTTTATTTGGATGGTTGAAGCTAAAAATATGAATTTATGAGAATTATTTTTTGGTACTTGAAAAAGAAGAGTGAAAAATGTCAAATTTCTTGAAATAATATTTTTTTAATAAAATGCCTTAGACTTGATGTTGATGATGATATAAGTGCTCCAGTTGACTCAACTTCAACTTAGTTTATGGGCTAAGCTAAGTGTTGACAGTAGACTTGAACAATTTCCAATTCTTGTTCATCCTTAATTAATATAAGAAGAAAATGACATAGGGTGAAATAGATTGATATATATATATATATATATATTTTAATCAGAGATTTCGAATTCGAGTTAAAAATATAGGGTTTCTTTAAATAGTCGGTAGAGAATGCTTTGTCTTTATTTTATAGGTCTAACCGGTACAAATCCAAATTATTAGAATCGGTGAGATTAAAAAATCAAGCAGTGAATATATATATATATATATATAAGAAGAAAATGTATTTTCAATCAAAATTTTGTTGACCTTATTTGACGGATGACGCCTTAAATCAACATCAGTAACAACAATTCCACTAATGCAACAAATTAAGAAAATGTATTACATAGAAAAAACAAATGTCTCATGAAATTGAAAGGTGTATATATATATATATATATATAACTTTCCTTCTAGTCCATGGAAGGTGGCCTTACTTATGCTGTCCGGTCATTCCTGTTTAGTGAAGGAACCAATCACATGCAGACACAATTCAAATTTAGTGCCTCAAGTTTAAGGCTTGTAAATTGTAATCAATATGTGCCCTTGTTCTTTCCTTCTTCATTGCGCTTACCCTCCGCCAACAAACCCAGAAGAAAAGCAAAACACGAAAGGATCAGAGGATCTTCTGCCACGTGTTTTTTAGTAATTCTAACATTAGGGTAAATAATATACAAAACAATTCTCATCGTCGGGAAGGATGAAAAAATGAGTAATGATCCGTAAATACGATTCACTTAATATGTAAAATAAATAGATCAGGTCACAGGTCGGATAAATGATCTATTTATTTAAGTGTATAGATACTCCAACTAAAATTTTATTTGTTGTATTAATTTTTTATTTTAATTATAAATTTTGAAAATTTTATGTATTTTATGTATGAAAATTTATTTTTAAATATAATTTGAGATAAATAGATTAAAATTTAAAAATATCGTAAGTAGGTTTAGTGGATTATATACAGGTCAATACAACTCACTTAACCTGCTTATGGTATTATGCGAATTTCACTTGTCATCTCAATTTTTATATGGTATCGTATTAACAAATTTGACATGATTATTAAATAGGGTATATCCATATTGACCCTAGTTGTATCGTTTGTTAAACTAATTCGCATCGAATCTAGCACGCTAACCCGTGGTTTAAGAGTTATAGCTAAATATTTTTTTAATCTTTCATATTCGGTCATAATTAAATATCATCTCTTTTATTTGATTAATATATTTATAATTTCTAAAGTTTAAATTTATTAAATTATTTAATCATTTCATTCAAAAATTATTATTTTAGGATATTAAATATAAATAATATTTAATTATATGTTCTTTTATATTTAATATAGTATTATTATTTAATTTCTTACTTAACATAAAAATGGCATTGGAACTAAATTTTAGAGATTAATCTAATAAATTTATAAAATGAAATGGATGCAGTTAAAATTAAATAGTTATTTATAATAGAATTATTAATCGAAGTAGACAGGTGAGATGGAATCATCTAAAGCTGAGCTAAAACGACAAATTAAAAAAGAAAAAGATGAAAAAAACCAAAAATACCTAATAGTGCATTGGCTGTCTGATTCTCAAGAACTTTAGCTGTCTAGCATTATTAATTCTTCGTTTGGTGAAACTACTGTTATCACGTGTTCTTCGGTGTTTCCTTCATCTCAAAAGCTCTGTAAACGACAAGATAACAAAATTATTTGCCCTAATAAAAAGGAAAAAATTATTTAGACAAAAAATTTGAGAGAGAAAGCTAAAGCTGAGGTTTGTAATAACAGAAAAAATTATTTATAATTGTTTGTGGTTTCTCTAATCTTATCATGAAAGTTAAAGTAACAAGTAACATTATTAAACAAAAACGAAAATTATAGAGTTTTATTATTTATTTAAAAGATAGTTTTAAGGGTTTGAACATGAAACAAATACATGATTTACTCCATGTTTCTACTGTACCTGCAACATTAATTAATTAGATAATAGTGTGTACTAAAATGTAAACCCCTGTCTGTCCAACTATAATTCTGTTAGTCCCCTCCTGCCTCCAACTTATGGTCGGCCGGCATCCAAGCCTCATTTTAGGGTTGAAGCATGAGAGAATCGTGAGACGCCCTTGTCTTTTCTAAGTCCCTTTTCTCGCTCTTTCTTTTCTTTTCTTTTTGTTTATTTATTTTGTCTTATGGCGATCAATTAATTAATAAATAATATTTAAATTGTACTATTATTATTATTATATAAATATTGCCAATTTCATGAATTAACAAAGATTTATCTTTATTTCATGGTCTATAATATTATTTTGGTCCATTCATCTCTAAATGAATTAAAAAATATTATAGAATACCCTTTTTTTTTAAAAAAAAAAATACTATAAACATTCTACTAAACTACTAATTAGATCCATTTCTGAAAGTGGTGACAAAGGTATTTTTAATTGCATTTGGATTTACAATGTAAGAGTTCTCATACAACCTTATGTATGTGGTTGCCAACTCACATTCCTAATCCTCAAGTCACATGGCTTGTACGCAATTGTCCTTCTCTTCCTTCCAAATTCATTTTTGTCATGATGAACAGTGCCTCGGTAAACTCAATCACTCCCCAGTTTTATCTTCAATGAAAAATACCAAAGCAAAGATTCATGGCTTATTTCACCGACATCAATATTTGTCTCCATGCATCAAAATCACCACTGGTGAGATGGAATTGGTGGAAGTGATGCTTCCAAGTTCTTTAACCTTAAAGAGAAGCCTTTTATTACTTCATTTGTGAAATCAAAATGCCTTATATTTGGTTTTCACTTTTCAATAGAAAAAAAATACATCGTTTCGTAATTAAATCCAATTTAAATATTAAAACATACTACTAGTTTGTAAAGATGAGAGAAATATAAAGTTTGTAAGTAATTGCATGCATGGAAAGAGTGATACCGCATTACTAGGTTTGAACATTTAACAGATATCTTATTTTTATTAAATTATCATTTCAACTCACAGTTATGACAATGTGATATTACCGTCTCATTATATAATTATTCACAATATATAAATAATTGTATTTTTGAAATTGTGAAATTACCTTTCAAGAATTATTAATATGTATTTAAATTTAAATTAAAAGATATTTCATTTTCAACTTGAAAAAATGGTAAAGACCAGTACAGATATGAACACTTCCAACTGCATGCCTTGACAAATCTAAAATCTTTGTTTTTCTCTCTTTCTCTCTATGTGTCTTGTAATTTTTTTTTTTCCTTCTTTGTTTTGAAAATTGAAATCACATTGAAAATAAAGTACAAGTGTGAATTCAACGCTGTAGAAATCAGAAATCAAGTAGCTAGGGCACATTTCAATGCCACTCATTTTATCTTGAGATCCACACTGTGCACCGTCTATTCCGCCAATTAAGCAGCTTTCTTAGTATAAATTTTATCAATTAGATCTTCCGTCGAATTTGCAATTACTCGTTCAACCCATAGAATTGACTCCAACAGAATCTAGTCAATGCTACCCATAAAATTAAAGTATATCACAATTGACCATTCTATGCTTGCTTATATATGTACAAGGAAAAAATTAGGCATCAGTTAGATGGAATTTGACTTCTTTTATATACTTATATATATATTGATCCTATTAATTAAATTTGTTAAACATTGACTATAGAACAAAAAATTTTTTAATTTGCCACCATATTTCAAGCATATTATAGAACTTATTGATACATTGATCCAAATTTATTATTTGATCCAATTTTTACGGTCTACAAGACTCTAATATATATAAAATATCAAAAGCAAATGTCCTTTTATTTCATAACCTTAAATATATTCAAATGGATGTTTAGATATGAAAATGAGATCAAGAAATGTTAATAATAGAAAAAAGATAGAGAAAATGGGATTATAACGTAATATCTGATATCACCAATTTGGAGTGCTGGAAATAATTTTGAATTTTAATTTTTTATATGGTCCCCATTAATTTTTAAAACTGTAAATTAATTACTCAATTCATATTTATTCTACTTTGTTGTTTCTTTTTCTCATTTTTCATTCACAACAATATTTTAAAAATTATCTTTAAAATCTCTAGTATCCAAAATTTAATATCATATTAAAATACAATTCTAATCAATTAAAATATTTAACATAATAATTATATTCACTTCTGCTCGTTTAATTTTATATTGATATAGAAAAATTGCACATTATAAAAATACATTTTTAGTATGAATAATGACAATTTTGTACTTAATTTTACCATTGCAAATTTTGAAAAATAAGTTCTTAAAAATTAAAAATTAAATATAAAAGAAAATTCCAGAGTAATTATTATTATAGATAACTTTCCAATTTTATACAGTGGTTTTGGAAACCTTTTATCAGTTGTACATTTGAAAAATTACCATACCATAATTATGAAACTGCGGTTATAGCTTCGAGTCTTTTCACCTTTACATAAAACAAATCCAATTAGGCGTTAATACTTAATCAAATTCATTAATCTCAGTCAGTGAGCTTGAAATGAAGGTAATCACAAGTAAATCGGGACCCACCTTTTCTACAACACAGTCACTCGATCACCGAATTTAATTAAAATTAAATTAAATTAAATTAAATACTATTAAATTTAAAACTTTAATACTGATCGCTTTAATTCCCCCACTCTCTTTCTCTCTCAAACATATTCCCTTGTTTTGCCAACCAATGGGTAGCGCTCATCCCAAGCTTAAGTGGCATCGCCAACAAATAACCGAAAAGAGAAAAACCAAATAGCCGACCCGTTTTAGCGCTTGCTCACACAGAAAGAGAGGCAACGATACATTACTTGCACGACATTGCATATACTGAAGCTCCATCAACCTTTTCTCTAATGCCTATCTGCCATTCTCGGTCCTTTAACTGATCCTTTGTTTTTCTTGTATATATATATTTTTTATTTTTGTTTTCGGGAGAAACGGAAAAGTGAAGATGCAGAAGCGGAGATGGAGGGCGGTGGTGGTGATGAGGAAGTTGCTAACGTGCGCCATATGCGCAATGACTATGGTCGCACTGTTTTCTGTACATATACGAGTGTTCCCTTCTACTAAAGTTCCTGACTTGCCTGATCCTTACAAGCTGCCGGCTACTACCACTCAGGTACGTTGTAATTTTTGTATTCTCTCACTCTCGCTCTCTCTTATTTGTAAAGAATTCCGATTAGGGGTTTTTTTTTTCTTTGTTTGCTTTCAGAAACTTTTTTGAATCTTCTTCTTTTCGTCGCTTGATTTATTTTCCTGAATCTAATTCAAGAATTAATTTTGCTGATGTAAGTTATTGATTTGTTCATAAATTTTTAATGGAAGAAGAAAGGAATGATCTGCTTTTGAGTATTGTTATTATTATTAGATTTCCTTTGAAGTATGCTGTTGCATTTCACAATATATTTCAAATTCATTTGTTAAATTTTGTCATATGCTGTTATTTTTCGCCGTTGTAGGATTACATCTGTATATTTCGGATTTGTCGTAGCTGCTCGAATGAAAACATTGCTTTCTTTTGTTTTTTTTAAATTTACCAATTTGACAAATTTTTGTAGCAGCACGAGATCAATAAATATTCGAGATTGGAGAATGAGCAAGAACAAAACTTAAGCAGAGAGCTCACTCCGCCCCATTTGTCTAAACCACCTCTTCCTGCCCACAAGGTCTTTATATTCCTATACTTTTACATATTTCAATTGCTTCTATGCAGCAGCTTAAACACAAGGGATTAGTTCTACTGCTTAATGTATTTCATTATTTTGTCTGTTGCTGTCATTTTATTACTTGGCTGTGGAGACAAGTGGATAGAGTCCCATGGATATATATTTATATATTGATACAAAGAAGTCATGCATCTTTCATGTTTTCACTCCTTTAGATTTGACAGTTGGGTCGTGCTAGGGGAAATTCGGATTTCGCCAAGCTATGGAAGCCTCCACCAAATCGGGATTTTTTGCCGTGTGTGGACCCTAGTTCTAATTATACAAGTAAGTTCAACTGGAAGTTCAACTTTCTTTTGCATCTGCTGAATCTCTGTGTACTTATGTTGCAAATTTTTTATTGTTTCTCAGCTCCTGGAGAATCAAGAGGTTATCTTCTAGTTCATACAAACGGTGGCCTAAACCAGATGCGAGCTGGGGTCTGTATCTATTTTTCCCTCTATGTGAAATCTCTCTGTTGCTATTTTCCGGTTTGAGTACAATTTTACCATACATAACTAAAATTGAAGTTGCCTAAATAGTTTGAAGTGATAATAGTTGGTTCTGTTCAAATTCATAATTCTTCCCTTGTTCTTTTTGTAGAATCATTGTGCTATTGGTAAATTAAAATTGTTGCTTTGCTAGTTGTTTTATTATTTCTTTATGCTAATATATTGTCTAATGGTATGCATGGGAAACACTGAAGATTATTGTCCTTTGCAAGACCTTTCTGTTAGTGCTTTGATTAGATGGAAGGAGTCTTCTCCCAGTTATAGCATTGTTTTGATAGGTTTCTGATTGCTTATTTAAACAAGTAATAGATCAGCTTCCTCCTCATTCCATATGTAAAAGAATGGATTTGAAAGTCCTCTACTTTCCATTGCACATGCAGAGATGTTCAATTAAGCTGGCAAGTTTTTCAATGGGGTATTGCATCTTATAGTGTCCAATTCTCTGTTCAGCCATGCTATTAGATTGACCAAATATACAATTTAGTATGCAGAGTTTAACTTGCCTTGAACCTGGAAGTTCCAGTATGTAGTTTTTGAAGCCTGCACAAGGAATGGTTCAATACTGTCACAATTATGAAGCACTCTTGTACTATTTCAAGTATAGCTGTTGCTTGACCTTCATATTAATTAGTTTTGGCATTTGTCAACTAGTTTTGCTAGTGGAGAGACCTATTATGGTGATATGTTTCCATAAATGAGTCTCAAGCAGCATCCTTGATCATTAACTACAGCAATCTTTCCTCAATTATTGTATCCATCAAGATACCGCTTCTATTCTTATAATTTTCTTCATTTTATTATAGTCACCAGTTGATCTTGGAATACTACAATCACCATAAGAAGTTTCATTTATCAATATCAAATTGGAACTTTTTTCCAATTGATTATTGAAAAATGTGTAATATTCAGTTATATCTATTTTGGAATAAGAACGGTGTCATTGTTTAATTGCAGATTTGTGATATGGTAGCTGTTGCACGAATAATAAATGCCACTCTTGTAGTTCCAGAACTGGATAAAAGGTCATTTTGGCAAGACACCAGGTAACTTTATTCTGTGCAAATTAGATTAACACCAATATGCCTCAGGTAATTGTGGTGCCATAATTTGGGTTCTTTTTTTTTTAAATATCTGCAGCAACTTTTCTGATGTTTTTGACGAAGATCATTTTATCAATGCTCTAGCCAATGACGTAAAAGTCATAAAAAAACTTCCCAAGGAAATGGCTAATGCTGCCAAAGCGGTTAAGCATTTTAGAAGCTGGTCCGGTATGGACTACTATCAATTGGAGATAGCAAGCATGTGGGAAGATTATCAAGTATTAACAATCAAAATACTTCTTTTCCTTTTGCTTTCTTCTTCCTAATGTAAATGTGAATGGAACTGTGTTATTTGTTTGTAGGTCATTCGAGCTGCCAAGTCTGATTCTCGTCTGGCAAATAATAATCTCCCTCCAGATATTCAGAAGTTGCGGTGCCGTGCTTGCTATGAAGCCCTCCGTTTTTCACCTCAAATTGAAGCAATGGGAAAAGTAAGAACAACACTAATTTGCTCATGTTGATATTTGAAGTGAATATTTCTAAGTGCATGCGTGATAATTGTCACTGGAATTTTCAAATTGCACTGGTGTTTTAGATGTTGGTGGATCGGATGAGGTCTTATGGTCCTTACATTGCTCTACATTTACGATATGAAAAGGACATGCTTGCATTTAGTGGATGCACTCATGGTTTATCAAGTGTTGAAGCTGATGAGTTGAAGAAGATCAGGTACTATATATTTGTGCCTTGTCTTCCATTATGGTGAAGTTAATATTCAGGCTTCCTTTGTATTTAACTTAATTTGTCACTTGCAGGGAAGAAACTGTATACTGGAAAGTGAAGGAAATTGATTCGAGGGGGCAGAGATTCAAAGGTTATTGCCCCTTAACCCCAAAGGAGGTTGCTGTGTTTCTCAGTGCGCTTGGATACCCCTCAAACACTCCCATATACATTGCCTCTGGAGAGATATATGGAGGTGATGCTCGCATGGCTGATCTGCAATCTCGCTATCCCATATTAATGAGCAAGGTATGTGCATGGAGACATATTTATAAATTTGCTGTTTTTATCCGAGCACGTAATTGCTTTGCACTTGGGGCACATTCCAGTTCATCCGATGGTTTGTCAATTGCGAGCAGTGAACATTGCTTTATAGATATTATATGTTATTTGTGTTACAATGCTGTTGTTTGAAAACTAGTTATATAATGGAATTGAGGAGAGGTGTTCTTAAATTAAGATAAAACATTTTAGAGGCAGCAGCTATCATAAATATGCAGATCAATTTAAATCATTGTGAACTGATTCCATGAACTGGAGCCATTTTACAAATTGAATTGTCTTGTGGATTTGTAGGTTCAGAATGAACTCTTCTTTTAAAATTATTTCAAAGCTTCTTCTCTTTATAGTGTAGACATGCATACATTCTTGTGTTTCGGCTGGAAATAGGTGAAAATTACTGCATGTTACCTCAATCAATAATTGAGCTATTTGGGTCTTTAGATGGATCCTTTTTCTCTATCCAACTATTGTATTTGAAGGTCGAAATATTTATGTGGTGACTTCCATCTCAAATAACTTTTCAGGAGAAATTGGCATCTGTTGAAGAGCTTGAACCATTTATTAATCATGCCTCTCAGATGGCCGCACTTGACTACATCGTGTCTGTTGAAAGTGATGTGTTTATTCCATCATACTCTGGGAACATGGCGAGGGCAGTTGAAGGTCATCGTCGTTTTCTAGGACATAGAAAAACAATATCCCCAGACAGGTATTGGAACTGCCCTCTTTTTTTGTTTGGTTCAATAATTGTTTGTTTCTGAATATCATCCTTGATTTCTGGGATATAGGAAATCGCTTGTTCATTTGTTTGACAAAATTGAACGGGGCAAAATGAAAGAAGGTGAAGTTTTATCCAAGCGGATCATTGAAATGCACAGGAGACGGTATGTGATTTTGGTAAAATTGACTGTCCGTTGATAGTTCTGATCAGAAAATTTTGCTTTTTAGAAAGTAACTCGTTTGACAATTTCATATTTTGAAAATTGACTGGTTGGATCTTCTTGATTTTCAGCAAGGATAAGTGTTCTATTTCTGAATTCGGTTGTTTTGTATTCCATTAGCAATTTGCTAAATATTGTGATCTTCATTTGGGTCTTCCAATGCTGACTGATTTGCAGGCCTGAGGTTGGAAACGGCACATTCTGAGCCTTTAAATTTATATCGTCTTCTTCTTCTTATTCTAATAAAAATATAAACTGCTGCGAGCATATGAGATTTTGTGAAGAATCTGTTTTTCCACTTCAATCAACTTGTCTAATTCATGTTGGTTGCGCAGGCAAGGATCTCCGAGGAGGAGAAAAGGACCCATCTCAGGAACAAAGGGCATGGATAGGTTTCGTTCAGAAGAAGCCTTTTATGTAAATCCTTTACCAGATTGTTTATGTCAGAGGCAATCATCCAATGTGAACAACTCTCTGGTCATCAGATAGCTAATAAAAATTCCATTTGAAAAAGGCAGCTGATGATTGCAGGATACTGACAAATTTGACAGTCTCAGTATCTGTGGAAGCTGTTTACAGACTGGACATACAATTGTAAGAGTTAGGAATACGGATTCTGTACATCTTGAGTTAGATAGATGGCTGATATGTTGGAGATCTAGATGAAGATGATGTAACTGTTGGCTCCAAGGACGAAGAAGAAAGAGGAAGAGGAGGGAGAACAAGAAACATGTAAACAGGGCCTTGCATTTCATCAAAAAGGGGATCTTGCAAGATAATTTTTTTACTTGCACAGAGGATGATGAATCGTTGGGGATACAGTACTTGTATAATTGTTAATCACAGAAATAACGTCTCTCTTTTCCTCCCCCTCTTTTTCCTTTTTTTTTTTTTTTATCCTTTTTTATTCATTGTCATTCAATACAATAAAATGAAATCATTATTTAAAATCTCTCGCTATCCTTCTCATTAGAGAATATAAAATGCAACTCTCAGGGCCAAGAGGGGTATTTGGGCTCCCATAGTGCCCGATTGCAATACCTAGGGGGTGTTCATAAACTGATCCAGACTGCTGAATCCGCGAAAAATTGTGGTTTAATGCTTTGGATTGGTTTTGAAAATTTTATTGGTTTATCGGCTCTAAAACCAAATCAAATCAACTTGAATATATATATATATATATTGAAGGAATTAAAATGTATAAAAAAAATCAATTTAAAAACTTCGAAGAATTAGTTAAAATCACATGTATTTTATGTTACTATATTAATCAATTCATTTTTCATGTTTAATATAATAAATTATTCTTTTATTATCATCTAGTTAACTAAATTGTAAGACAAGTTCAAGTATTAAGGAGAATAATATGAATTATAATAATTGAAGGTTAATTTTTACGTGTAGAGTTTATTTTCTCCTCCCAATTCGCTTCAAGCTGCTACATCAAACTAAATTGAATTAAACTACCACTAAAGTTTTATTTTGAATTTTGAATTTTGAATTTGATTTATTTTTTCAACGCGTCAATTTTTATTTGATTTGATTATTATTTTAAATCAAACCAAATCGGGCCCTATCAATCACAAAACGGATACCCATTCTGGGAATAGGCCCAAATCAAAGAAACTTCAGGATCCCACCTAAATACGATTTGGATAACGTAATACACACATCCGAATATCTGATATCTCCTAAATTCATGAACAATCATGCACACTCCACTCGTATTGCCACATAGGCCCCTCCCTCTTATATCCTCTTTTGTCCAACATTAAGATTTCTCTCCTCTTGAAGAAGGCGTGAAAGCAATTTATGGAGGTGTCTTTCTTCTCAACTCTCCCTTCTCTGGTTCTAAGCAACCACAAAGCTGCTACTCATGTATACTCTTCTTCTCGTCCTGTAAGTTTCTCCTCTCTTTCCTTCTCATTTTTGTTGAAATGATTGTTAATAATAATAGCATTTTGAGTACAGTATTTTTTGCACATTTTGAACAGGCTTCCGTTCCCATTCGTTGCAACAAAACTGAAATTGATTTTACTAGTGAGGATGGTTTCAGGCGAAGAGACGTCTTGAAATGCTTTGGGGCTACCGTTGGCATGGTAAAACAAATGATCTCCTCCTTTTTATTGCTTTACCGATGTCTGATTTTACTTATAGTTGTTGGATTCAGAATGGGAAATGTGATTTCATTTTTTTCAATATTTGTAAATTGGTGATTTAGAATTATGTGGTGATGAGTTTCTACCAGTTGTGATATCACCTTAGGAATTAATAGCAAGCTCAGGATCATTTGTTCAAATGGCCAGTGCTGCTGATTTGATCCAGCGCAGACAACGTTCCGAGTTTCAGTGTAAGCTCTTCTTTTGTTTGCTTTTTTCTTAACAAAAGATTTCCATTTTAAAACTAGCTAGTTATAGTGTATGCTCAAATGGAGTTGCTTCTTTTTCACAGCAAGTATTAAGGGGACTCTTTCCACAGCTATAAAGGTAGCATACTACTGCCATTTATTATTAATATATTTTCTTTATCAAAATTAGCTGTGGGATGCTTTATGTAAAGAATCCATATCTTACCCTGGCATGTTTTCGCTGTATGCTGTGAATTGTGATTGCATTTCCATTTATGTTTGTTGCAGGGAAAACCTGAGGTTATTCCGTCCCTGCTAACTCTGGCACTGAATGATGCTATTACTTACGATAAGGTCAGATAAGGATCTTACTTATTACAATGTGATTGAAGTCCTTCACTTTTATGAGAAAAAATAGGGGAAATGATCAAGAAATATATTGATCTCCTTCTGATTAAGTTTGTAGGCTTCAAAATCTGGGGGTCCAAATGGATCTATTCGGTTCAGGTATCCATTATTTGAAGCATTATCTCACATTTGAGTTAAAATGTTATAATTAAATTTACTATGACATTACATTCTTTCCCTTTCAGCTACATTCTAATAACATTGGAATTATTCATACTTTATGTCAACAACAATGGCCTCGATTAAAATTCTCTGTTGAGGAATTAACATAGAGAGTTCTTAGTGAAGCAACCTGTTGGATTAGTTTGTGATCGAAATTATTTGTTAATAAATACCTATATTTTCGAGTTCACAATTAATCATTGCTTCACGGATTTCCAGTTGTTTTTGCAACTTGAAGAATGATATAATTTCCTTGCTCAATTGCTATCTTAATTATCTCTTATAATTTCTTGCCTGAAGCTCAGAGATAAGCAGACCTGAAAATGAAGGACTTTCTGCAGCTCTGAATTTATTAGAGGAAGTAAAGAAGGAGATAGATTCATATTCTAAGGGCGGACCAATTTCCTTTGCTGATCTTATCCAATATGCAGGTTATGCATGTCAATAATCAATCAGTTTGAACCATGTGGCATTTTATAGAAATCTTGCATGTGCTAATTATGCAGACAAGCAAAAAGAAAACAGAAAGAAAATTTTATCACTATGGAAGAACATTACCCCTGACTCTACCTTTTTCATTATGTGTAGCACAAAGTGCACTTAAGTCTACATTTCTGGCTTCTGCTATCCGCAAGTGTGGTGGTAATGAAGAGAAAGGAAGTTTGTTATACACTGCATACGGTTCTAGTGGGCAGGTAAGTTTTCTAGTTTGGTTGCCTTGTAATTGAGTTAATCTACAAGCATTAGGATAAATAATATAATTAAAGATTTAAGACTGTATTCAAAGACATGAAAGTAATATTAATTTGGTTTGTGCTTGGAACAAGTAGAAATTCATCAGGTTAAACACGTAATGGGTGCATTTCTTCTTGTTGAAACAGTGGGGTTTGTTCGATAAGCAATTTGGACGAGCAGACACCCAGGAGCCAGATCCAGAGGGGAGGGTTCCACGATGGGACAAAGCAACCGTACAGGAAATGAAGGAAAAGTTCAAAGCCGTTGGCTTTGGTCCTCGCCAGGTGTCTTCTTCTTCTTCTGCTTCTTCTTCACAGAAACAGTCGCTCATTTAGGTTTTTTTTTTATAATTATTACTGGACGTACAAGTTACCTAGGAAATAAATCTTCTTGTGTTTATTCAAAATAACCAAGTAAATTCAGTAAGGACTTTCTTACTCTTGACCAAATTATAATCATCTAAAGGAACTTGTTGCGTATTTCACTAATCCATACTCTATTGTCTCCTTTTACGGTTGCCAGTTAGCTGTTATGTCGGCGTTCCTAGGTCCTGATCAAGCAGCTACTGAGGCCTTACTAGCCACTGATCCAGAGGTTTTACCATGGGTCCAGAAGTACCAACGCAGCCGAGAAACGGTGTCTCAGACAGATTATGAGGTCAGTATTAAGGGAAAAAAAGATTAACTCAACTGCCAAAGTAGGACTGTGAAGCTGAATCGCATCTTTGTGTTTCTTCTATTTCAGGTTGATCTGATAACCACTCTCACCAAATTAAGTAGCTTGGGCCAACAAATCAATTATGAAGCATACACATACCCTGTCAAAAAAATTGATGTGACCAAACTCAAATTATAGAGGAAGCTAGCAGTTTCACAAGACCGGCAACAATTCTAGCAATTAAAAAGCTAGATTAGTATCAAATGAATTTGTTTCCCAGTTTGGCATCATTGCTTTGTCATTGTCACGTGTCAGTAATAAATTAAGAATTAGTGTCAAATGAATAGTAAATTCTACAATCTACTTCTGTGAATGATTCTAGAAAAAGCTTCAAATGGAATTTTTTTCAAGATCAATTTTAAACTTGTAAAAAAGCCACTTCTATGTCCACGGAGACGAAACGATGCTTCCTACTATTTTATCCAAATTGATAAATAATAATGCCAAACAGGTCCTTCATCTCAGGATGTATAGCTGAAATTATGTCCTCATTTCTCGAAAAGGCTGCTTAACATTACAAGCATGCTGATGCTGATAAAAGCAACCAGTTCAGGAGGGAGAACTTGGGGTAGACATTTAAGCTACCAAATTGACAGAATCAGACCACAGAAATTTGGATTCTCTCTCCCCCTTAATATCATTTCCAAGTCGAACTATGTAAATTAATATAAACAGTTCAACCACACTGTAAAATTCAGTTCCCCTTCAAGGTTATTTATACAAACACTTGAACGAAGCAAAAATATTTTTTCCTGCTGAACAAAAATGCTCGCCCTTTGGTAAGGATATGTTTGACATTTTCTATGGTCATTAAATTATTCTTTCAGGGCATTAATATGTGAAAAAATTGTCAACAAAGATGTTCTAATTGTATGCTTCCCTCAAAATCAAACATAATAATCTACTTATCTTCTGAAAATTTCAGAGCTATAAGTTCCAGCCCGCCCATGAATGGCCTCAATGGCTCAGGAATTATGACAGAGCCATCTTCTTGCTGGTAATTCTCCAATAAGCATATTATCATTCGTGGAACTGCACAAGCTGTTGCATTTAGTGTGTGAATGAACTTCGTAGGAGCAAGGTTGCCTTTACCCTTCTTAGGACTTGTTGATGTAGGTTCAGATGGACGATATCGAATTCCCAGTCTGCGACTTTGATAGTCTGTACAATTTGATGCACTTGATATCTATTCAAAGAGAAAAAAAAAAAAAAAGAGATGAGGCAAAATCCTGCATGTGCAAGGGAACAGTTTTTTTTGGGGAGAAAGGAATAGAGAGGCAAGATTCCATACCTCACCGTAACGTCCTAAGCCAGGCATCCAAGCCTCCACATCAAATTTGCGGTATGCAGGGGCACCTAAGTCCCCTGAAGCCATATCTAACGTTCTGCCAAAAGCTTAACATTACCACAGGTACTTGGAAGCGAAAAAATAATGAAGATTGACTGTAGCACCTACTTATAATATAACCCTAATGATATTGACTGTAGCACCTACTTATAATGTAACCCTAATGAAGAGAAGAGGTCTTCTTCAATTTTGATAAGCTCCTGATGGTACGATTCACTCTCCTCTGGTTGGCATAAAATAAACATCTCCACCTTGCTGAACTGGTGTACTCGGTAAAGACCCCTGCCCAAGAAAGCTGTAAGTTCATCACTTCATGCAAGAAAGTCTAAAAACAACATTAATTTAAATATCCATAGATAAGACTCCTAATAATCCTAGATGAAAGAACTGCATGTGAATAGACAACTTGTGTTAAGTGGTACAAAAGCCTTCCATAATACAAGGCAACTTAAAGAGATTGAGAAAGAACAATCACAAATTAACAGATTTTGCCACTTGTAATGGAAAATAGGACAGAATCAAATATTAACAAGGCAATAGTCCAAGATAATGATGACGAGGAGCGTGTACTCTGTGTTTCCTCAGGTGCTTGAATGTAGTAATCTCACCACATGAAGCATTCAAGATTAAACTACCTCATAAAAACATTTGGATGTGATGGAAAGCCATATTATGAACATTCTAAAGTTGATATGATGCTCAAAAATGATTTTAAAGAAACATTGGTAGAGACTGTTAGTATGAGGTCTTTGAATAAATTAGATTATTATAATGAAATGAGGAATGCTCACATAAATACCTTGTTGCTGTACCCGCAGCACCTGCCTCTGTTCGGAAGCAATGGGAAAATGCCACATACTTTAAAGGCAACATTGACTCAGTGAGTATAGAGTCCATATGAATTCCTCCCACAGGAATCTCTGCAGTGCCAATCAGGCACTGGTCACTACCCTCCACAGAGTAAACCTGTTAAACATCACCAAATCATTATATTAAAACGAATTTAGACAACCCAATGCTAAAAAGATTCAAGAGCTATCTGTTGATTGGCTCTTTGACACTGAAGCTAGTCACTTAAGCATGGGGTATAAACAACCCATCAATGAGGTGTGATCTAAGTAGTAAACCTGGTATAATCATCATTCACACCATAAAGCATCCACTTTATGGCCAAGATGTTTAAGGATGTTCCATCACCAGCTTCATTATTGCAATCCATAATCAAGTGCAAAAGTAATGGTAAATGCATTTAGCATCATTCGGACAACGGTCATAAAAACTTAATGGTACCTGGGTATTATCTCCACGAGGTTGAAAGCCACATTTTTCAACAACAGAGGATCTTACAAGTTCCGGGGTTGTTAGAGGCATAAAGCCCCTTTTCATGACTTCAGAGAGAGTCCAGTTGATAAGGGCCATCTCTAGCATAACTGCTTCATTCTTCAGGTAGTAGAATTTTGATCCACTAACCTGTACCAGCAAGCAATATTAAGTTGGACCATTTTCACTAGTCATGGTGAAGGCCTAGCAGCTAAAACCTATATAATATTATTGAAGTTTGATCAAAGAAACTGAAAAAATCTTGCATGTGAAAAATGCTGCATCTTACAATTTGAACATGCATGAGAATAACAAAATTGTGCTGCAGTGATTAATATAATTAAAAGCCAGACAATATCTAATAGCCCTAATTCCTAGTAAATGCAACTACTATTGAAAAATTCCTGTTATACCATAGGCTGTTAATGTTAGCTACTTTCTTTTATGGCTAACTAGATCAGCAACTTTTACATGAAATTTATTAATGGTCTGATAAATATCTATAGGAAATGCTTTAATACCTTAAAGTAAACAGAGTGAGTACCTCAGCAGCTGCATCAAAATCAAAGAGATCTAGTTCTTTTCCCAGCTGAAGATGGTCCTTGACTGGGAAGCTAAATTCTCGTGGACTACCCACCTGAGAGCAGACAGAAAATGTAAAGAAGCTATGCTAATAAAATCAAATGCACAAACTTGCCTAACAAGAACAGAAATATTAAATTTCAGGAAGCAGCCCAAAAATATTATACCGTCTTTCTCACTGTTGAGCAATCTTCTACTCCAATTGGAACATCTGGATGAGTCATGTTGGGTATACATTGTGCTTCCTGCTGAAGCTCATCTGTAAGTTTTAACAGATCTTCTTCCAAACTCACGAGTCCTTCCTTCAGATTCTTTCCTGAAAGAGGGAAGGAAAGGGCATTATGCCAATAGTACATTAACCAATCAACAATCAAAATAATACTTACAGGCAGAGTAAACCATTTAAACTGTACCTTCCTCAATGAGTTTTTGACGTTCTGATGGCTCCAGCTTTCCTTTCATCTTGTTTGCTACAAAATTCCTTTCCCCACGAAGCCGTTCAACTTCCTGCTATCTGGAAGTGACAATTAGATAAAACTGAGAAGCAAACTAATTTTTGTCATTTTAAATTACCATTTTGAAACTATTTTTTCATCTTCATCTTTATTTTGATTCCAAACGACATGTATTCCGAGTCTGGAGCTCACTGGTGCAAAATACACTGGTTGACAGAGCCCTTGCATTTCACTGGACTCTTCTAACAGGTTTTTCATCCAAACAAGAAGAATGGCGATATTTCACATAAAAATCATTGAATTTCGTAAAAAAGAACCAACTTTTTTAATAAAAGGAAAATTTTCCAGGAGCCAAATCCGAGCCAAATTCGTAATTACAACTTAAAAATGAAAATGCCCTAAATTGATAAAATCTGACCTTTTGGACTGCCAGCATTTTCTCGTAGAGCTCAAGCACAAGTTCCAAATTAGCATTGGAGTTCCTGTTCTTTATGTTCAAAGCAACCGCATCCTTATTATCCCTTATCCACTTGAAATCTATTGCCGCCTTCCATTGAGGCTTCACCACTAAACCCCAGAAAATTCAAAACGATTAACAGCAATAAGAATCACACTCCGACTTTCGGCTCCAGAAAAAATGAAGGAAAATAAAAAAAAAAATTACAGAGACGCAAATTCACCCACCACTTTTGTTATCTATGCTCTCAGTAGGAAGTGCTTCTTGTACAGCAGTTGCAGAAAGCGCTCTGGTTAGAAGTGTAAACGGAGGTCTTTTTAGAAAGTTATTTTTATAACGGAGCGAAATGGAATTTAGGGTTAGGGTTTTGGACATTGGCTTCGTGAAAATGAAGCGTGAAGAAGAAGACGAAGCAGGAATTACAGCCATCCTTAGGGTTTGTAAGGTCGTCCCGCCAAAATAACCCATGCGGCGTGTGGCTCTGTTTCGCTTCAGTATTTGCTTTTGTTTGTGGTCAGAAGAATTTTGAAGAAGAGATGTCTTTATTATTTTGTGACAAGCCAAACGGGATTGGGCCTCGAGTAGGCCCTTAAGACGGGGTGGTTGGGGATGAATCATTAATCCGACACCCACTGTAAAACGCGCATCTTAGCCGTTCACTTATGCGAGAGAAAACACAATAAGACGGACGCATAACCGTCCGATTCCGTTCAGATAAAAGCACAGTGGGAGTCAATCGTGGCCGTACGTTAGTAGTTCATACTCCGCCCATGATTGATTGCCCCTATAAATAGCGGCCAAAATTAGTCAAATTGACCCTAAACATCAAACTTCTTGTTGGAGATTTGAAGATTCCCTCTGGTTTATCAAGGTATGAATCTCTCGCCTTCCCCTCTTTCCAATTCTAGGGTTTCTTGTTTTCTTTTTTGGTTTCATTGTTATTGTATTTTGCTCATTTAAGCAGCTCCCGTCCTATCGATAATTTCCCTCTCTTAATTGTTGTATTTTAGTTTGTGAAAAATTGAAGCTCTTATTGTATTTTTGCTCGTTTAAGCAGTTTCCATGCTATCGATAATTTTTCTCTCTTAATTGTTGTATTTTAGTTTCTGAAAAATTGAAGCTGCAAGTCAAATTCTCTTAAGAAAGCCCTTGTTTAAAATCAAGAGAAACTCCCATTCTCTGTTTAGAAGAACCCTTACTGATAACTTCTAGGGCGTTTCCTTTTGCCTCTACCCAAGTTCTTGAATATACTGTAATTTCGTGTTTCTTGTCTCTTCTTGGTCCGACTGACTTCAGATCTGGCATGGTATCATAGGGTGTATTCTTTCCCTAGTCACTCCTTTCTGACCTTGCTCCGTTTTGGGTTCTTTGATTTTTGTTAAAGTTTTTGAGAGTTTACTGGTTCGAGCTGCTTTCTTGAGAATGGCTGTGTTGGGTCTTGCTGGTGGAGTATGCTGTGATGCGCTACTTAGGCTTGTTTCTCATATATCCTCGGGTTTGCCCTTTGTACATGGTCTAGAGAGTGGTGCCCTATGAATTTGGCCTTTGAAAATTACTTTATTAGGTTTTTTCTTGAAAAGTTCACAGTGTTAACGTGGTCAACTTGGGTTATTGGTATTGATGCAGAGACTTCTAATAGAGAATTCCTTAGGCTTACTTTAACTGGTTGCATAAAATCTTGCCTAATCTGATATTTGTAGATGGCACGTACCAAGCAAACTGCTCGTAAATCCACTGGAGGCAAGGCGCCGAGGAAGCAGCTTGCGACAAAGGTAACCCGTTCTTTCATAGTTATTCAACTTCGTAGCATTAGAACATTTAGGGTGTCTCATAATTATTTTTGTGGTTGTCTTGAATTCTGAAGCAAAATTTTGTTGCTGCTATTTTGTTATAGGCTGCTCGTAAGTCTGCCCCAACCACAGGTGGTGTGAAGAAGCCCCACAGATATCGTCCTGGAACTGTTGCACTTCGGTATGTTGTTGAAAACCTGTTCTGCTTTTCAAATAAGTATTTCTTCATTGGATTTTTTGTTTTGTTTGAAATTCTTAAAATTGACTTTATATTAACATGAAATTTCAGTGAAATTCGCAAGTACCAAAAGAGTACTGAACTCCTTATCAGGAAACTCCCATTCCAGAGGCTTGTTCGTGAAATTGCTCAGGATTTTAAGGTATTGCTAGAATCAATATTCCTTATTTATTCAGAGTATGTGTACTACTTTTTAGATCATTTTCAGATATGTTAGCTGATCATTGCAACTTTGTTTTCTGGATGCAGACTGACTTGCGATTCCAGAGCCATGCGGTTTTGGCCTTACAAGAGGCAGCAGAAGCATACCTTGTTGGATTGTTTGAGGATACTAATCTGTGTGCCATCCACGCAAAGCGTGTTACCATAATGCCCAAGGACATTCAGCTTGCCAGGAGAATCCGTGGTGAGAGGGCTTAAAAGCTCAATTTGCTACAAGGTGGTCAGCTGATTGTTGATGATTGTGTAGCGGATGTGTTTGTTGTAGGATCTTACTCTGTCTTGTCAGTTCTTGTTTTTGAATGTGAAAGTGGATGATCAGTAGGGTCAGACTGTATTAGGGTACTTTAAGTTGGGGATGGCTGGTACAGTGGAATGTTGCTATTAAACCCTGAACAACCTAACGTTGTTCGTTAAAAATGTTTTTGCTGTTCATGAATTTGATGTGTTTCATCTATAAATTTGTTTGGTATTATGAATATATGGTTTGTGCAATGCTACTGTGAAATCTTGCCAATTTAACTAATTAAACAGTTAAAATCTTTAAGTTAGCGAGCAGTTGGCTTTGCTGCTTCGGCATCCATAGGAATTTGCTGTTTTCTCTACTGCTTTGGCAACCACGAGAATTTGCTGGTAATAGAACAAAAGTGGCAATATTTGATGGTTGCATTAGAATTAGGTGTATTACTAAACTTCCAAGACTTCCCGCATCAATTTATTTCAATACCTGCATGTTCGAGTGGGATCTTTTAGGGTAAGCAAGCCCAAGCGTTCTCCTGTCTGGTCATCTCTGATCACGACAGTTCTCTTTAATGGGCTCCATCATTGGAGGGTCCAAAACATTCATACAAATTTCGTGAAAACTCCAAATCGATCAAAAAATATAACTTTCCAGCAAACAAGCCAGACAATAAAACACAATTGAGACATCAGTTCAAGGATTCCGTGTTCATCCATGACCAATGATCATAGATGAGCAAAACCAAGAATTTGGATAACCAGAATATAGGTATGACACTAGTGAATGACCAAATCCCAAATAGTGAAATTGTCAATGCCTAATCTTGGATCAAATGACCAAGAATTTGATTAGGGCAATCAAGCAGTATTACTTTATTATGTGAAAAGTAACAATGATAACAGTTTTCTTTGACGTCCAAGCGGGTAATCTATAACCACTACAGGACAGTTAAAATAGGGGCAAAATGATGGAGAAAGAAGCTTCATCTCAATGACGATGAGCAATAGCTGTCTTATAAGCAACAACTTCCTCTGTCGTCAGACTGAACTATAGTTCTAATAGAGAAACCAAAATTTCTTATTAAATAGGGCATTCCCGAAAAATATATTTTTCATCAAAGAAATTCATTTGGTGGTGGAAACATGGATACAGCAGGAAACAAGCAGCACACGAGTCTCCATTTGAGAACCATCTACAGGTGCTTCGGAAAGGTTCCATTCTCCCTTTGCTCATTCCATCTCTCTATCTGGTAACCATAAACAAGCCAAAAATCAGCTCAAAAAGGTCACTAAAGAACCCCAAAAAAATATAACAATGATGCATAACTCAACAGTATAAAACTAATAGCAAGCAGCACATGGTTACAGTTCAAGGTTTTGGACATCTAGAAATTGAGTAATCATCTCAAAAATCAAATATCCAAGTTTATTATATCATTGGTCTTAACATATAGAGAATACATGGGAAGCTCACAATTTACAATGATAGGCCAACTAAATAGAGTTCACAGGAGCTATTCATAAGGTGCCATATAATGCACGAATTAATCAGGTGACTCCTGAATGCTTGGACCTATCAACAAAATAACCTCTCTCTCTCTCTCTCTCTCACACACACACACACACACACACACACACACAACACACCACAACATACACACACACACACACACACACACACATGCCATTTCAGTGGGTTGGTCTGGTATGAGAAGTTATGGGAAAGAGTATATTACAGCATCTCTAATTCGTGAATTTCTATTTTCCTGGGAGTTTCAGGGTATTGAATGATTCGTTTGGAGGTGAAAGACGTTAATGCTAAACGATCGGGGGCCAAGAGTGTGGTCCGGCAGAGAGCTCTTCTTGCGCGCGCACGCTCACACACACGCACACGCACATGCTCACACGCGCGCGCACACACACACACAAGCCCAATTCTGCTTCATCAGTGGAGACAATTGAAATAGAAGACAGTGGATACAGAAGAACTCCATGCAGGGGCAGGAGGTCCAAACAAAATAATAATGATTAATAGTTGCTAGGGAAAAATTTTCAAAATTGTTTGAATATAGCAACTCTTGCATAGCTCAACTAAGTGCAGAAGATCTTCAAGAGAAATGTGTTTGATTAGAGATCAGGGTCAATTAAGCATAAAAACAACTAATTGTAATGATTTGTACAAGAGGCAGCAGTAAGATGTAACATATTGCTTAATCACAAGAATTGCATGCTAATGCAAAAATAATAAGAGGTTGAATTTAGCAGACTACAAATACCAAGCAGAGTTGAGAAGAGCTACCAATTGTCTTTAATCTCTTTAATTCTTATCCAATTATAATATTTACAAGTTCTTTCAAACTTTGATCGATCATCTCATCCTCAGATTCATTTTGGTCTCTAAAAAAATGTCATCTTTTATTATCATTTCAATCATATGCAACTATTATATAACTACTATCAGAAACTAAAAGTCTTACGGCCTTGATTCTTGATAAACTTGTGAGAGAAATCATTATGCACAATAATATTTCCCCATCCTTCCATGTCAGCAATAACAAAATTGAAACCCATTGCACCAACCAATGGGAAGGAAAATTCTATGGGCCACCTAGACTAGGCAAGATTTGTGGGAACCACACTAATTGTGTGACTCTCTCTCATATGTCTTGACAAGCAACTCATGCCAGCAATGTCAAATGCAAAATCTATTTCAGCCAACTTTTGGAGAGACAAAGACTATGTGAGACACGATAATCTCTCTCTCTCTCTCTCTCTCTCTCTCTCTCTCTCACACACACACACACACACACACACTCAACTCTCTCTCTCTCTCTCTCTCTCTCTCTCTCTCTCTCACACACACACACACACACACACTCATACTGTACTTCAACATTTTACCAACACATGCATAATTTAAAAAGGAATAAAAATGTAGGTCTACAGCCCGATGATTACAATGTTTTTTAATTGGTTTGACTTTATCAGATATGTAAAAGCATTGAACAACTTCTAAAACATAAAAGGATAAAAAGGAAGGAGCATTTCCAATCCTCAATTGAGAATTAAAAAGAACTACAATACTACTCAGGATATCAAGAATCTGGAAGATACTTACCCATTCACCAGGGCAGAGAGAACGATAATATTTGGCAAATTTGTCACACTCTGGAGCTCCTTCTCCCTTGGCAGCCACACAACTGAAGAAGATCATAATACTTAGTATTACATCATGGAATTTGTATACACTAAAAAGAAGTAAATAGCAAAGAAAATTTGATTACCGATGATACTCAATATATCGGGCAAAACAGTGCCTAGTCTGATTTGTAGTTGGGAAACGAAAATCAGCTGGTGCTGTCTCCAGCTGGATATGAACAAGGCAACCCCAACAAATAAGTAAATCCATAGAGAAGTTGCATTAAGAAAATGTAATTAGGCCATTAAAGCAAAACTTCCAGATAAAAGGTCATACCTTTATCTCCGGTTTCTCATCAGCAGCTTCTTGTTCATCTGAGGTTTTCTCTTCAGTAGTTTCATTGCTTTTTGTATCAACAGCAGGAGTATCTTCACCGCTGTTTTCAGCAGCAGAATTATTTTCTGTGCTTTCTTCAACACCAGCACCAGCAGTATCTTCTGTTTTTTCTTCAACAGCAGCTACCGGTGCTTCCTCGGCTTTCTCGGCTGAAACATCTGCAGATTCTGGTTTCACATCTTCCTTTACTTCCTCAGGCTTAGAACCTACATCTGTCTTCACCTCGTTCTCCTTCAATAAATATTGCTATATTTAAAAAAAAAAAAAAAGGTTATATCAGCATTACTGAATAATAATGTCAGCTAAGGAAAGGAAGAAATGCTGAGTACACTAGATGATGATGGCCTGAAGGCATAAATAGCTATAGCAGGATAGCAAAAGGATAATTACATGGGTCAAAGGCAAAATTAACCAGACAGTCTCCAAGCAGCTAAAGCTTAATCTATTTTTGTTACTGAACCGCAAAGCATGTAAAATTTTAAAAAATAAAAAATAAAAAATAAAAAACGAGGCTAAAAGATCATAAGTTGATCAAATCCATTCACATCTAATATCTTTATTCTTTAGCAATTAGACTGAAAAATAGAAGCATACCCATACAGCTCAGTGGATGCTAAATTAAATCACAATTTACATGACAATTCCCTTCATATTATGCAAAGCATTTTGATTTTCATATTTCTCTGTCAACTATTACTGACATCAAATCAGGCCAAGCATGGCTTTAGCTTGATTTAGTAAGCAATTGAGGTCCAACTCAAAGCATTAATAAACTGAAAGTAAATGACATGCCTAGGTTACTTATTTAGCGAAGCAAGACTAATTCTGAAACAGTTCCCTTTCACTCAGCAGCATACAGAAAAATCATGTCAAAGCCAATGCGTCTCCACTGAATATTTCTCATGGAAAGGGAAAAGGAAAGAAAATTTGAATTAATGCCAAAATCTAAAGTTTAGGGACTAAAAACATACTTCCTTTCTTCTTTTTGTCTCCTCCATTGAAAGAAAAACAAATTACATTTCTTACAATACTCAAGAAAAATCATAGAGGAGCTAACTCACAATCAATCGAACCAATATATTCCCTCAATCAATCAATTTCTCATAAGTCGGAACAAATCAAAACTTTAAAAAGAAAAAAAAAAGTCAAATTAATTCCTCACAAGTCTCATTTCGCCAATAATTTTCAGTAACTATTACAACCAATTTCAATAGAACAAAAATCGAAGATCCAAAACGAATAAAAGCAAAGAAATCAAAAGAGGGAAACAGATCTGGCATAGCAATCGACTCATACCATGCAAGAGTTTACGAGATAAAAACGGTACCTCAGATAGGGTTTGGGTTTCACTTGTTGCAGCTTCCGCCATTGCTGGAAAAGGAAACGAAAATGGTTGCTGACCAGTCACAGAAGGGCAGCCTCCAGCTAAATGATGAGGGAAGACGACGAAAAAAGCAGAGTTCTCTTCTGGTTTAGGTTAAGACAAAGAAGATTTACTCTTTTACTGTGGAGGTAAAAAGTGAGTCCACTCGTTGTCATTTCTGAGCCACGTTTCAATTTTCTGTTTGGTGGGAGCTAACCCATGGGGTAATTTTGAGAAGCTGCTGGTACTGGGCCTATAGGCGTCGAATGTTAAGAAGCCCTCAGAACTGGGCCACACTTAGAACCATCAATTTGGGCTTAGAACTGAGTTCAATGATCGGGCTCAGTTCTAAGCAGTATTTGGTCTGTCGTTTATTTTTTGCCGTCCGACGTAAAGGACATTCTACAAATCAATGCTTGTTTGGTTGTTTGCTTCAGGGAATCAAAGTCGTTTGTCCTTTTTTTAAAGAAACGACCGTCTGTGGTGGCGTTTGATCTGTCTCTCTCAAACCATATTTATTTTCTTCATTTACAGACAATTAATCGAAATTTGAAGAAAAGGGCAAGAATAATGTTATGGATATGGAACATAAGTACTACAAAGTCAAAGGTTGGTATTGTTAAAACAATTTTACTTTAATTTCACTTTCGACCAAGTGTGAAGACATATGTTTAAAAAAAGATTTGAGATTGAAATATTTTATTTGAATTGATTTTGAGTAATAGAGTAATTAAAATGTTAATATGAGGTAATTTATATATAAAGAGTCAATTCTCAAGCTAATGGACCAAATTATATTGCTGATTTTGAAACATTATCAGAATTTTGATGAACAAATATTGCATTGAGAAAATAAAACATTCACGTCGGCAGTGAAGCCATGATCTTCTAGACATTCATGTTCGAGAGGACATTAATTAATGTTTACTGGTAATCCATAATCAGTTAGCCCAATTACTTATCCATCCAAATTATGCATCTAAGGCTCTTCCCTTCAAGAAGCAAGTCAAAGGCTTTGTTAATGTCCTTGAAGCTCAGTTCATGTGTTATGAACTCCTCCAAATTAAGCTCCTATTAACCAAACACCAAAGAGAACAAATTAATTAGATTAACATGTAATTATATGTAAAAAAAAATAATAATAATTAATGGCTATTACCTTGTCTAGATATTTCTTGGCCAAAGTGTGAATGTCAGATTTGGGTTTTAGGCCTCCAATTAGTGCACCAGCCACACTTCTGCCTTCGAGCATCTCAAATGGATTGAAGCTCACTGGTGATCCATGCATTTCCACTCCCAATATCACTGTTTTGCCCCACCCCTTAACTCACATGTTAATCAAATTAATTGTGGAAATTGGAAAAAATAGAAAAAAAATATGTAAAATAAGTAATTTTAAAAACAATAGACTCGATTAAAGCTTTTAATTTATAAAATTGATGATTAAAAACTCTTTTTTTTTTTTTTTTTTTTATATTTTTAAAAATAGCATGATAAAAAAACTCTTTTTTTTTTTTTTTTTTTTGAGAAAGAGTTTTAACTCTTATTTATATATTTT
This sequence comes from Jatropha curcas, assembly GCF_014843425.1. Next base: position 110,018 of record NW_023591415.1, on the reverse strand, counting down.
TTTTTTTTTTTTTTTTTGAGAAGAGTTTAACTCTCTATTTATATATATAGCCAATGTTTTGAGGTTTATAATTAAGATATATATTAAAAAATAATATAGTGATAATAACATTCTAAATCTTTTACATAATAATAATAATAATATAATGGATATTGAAAAATGAATTTTTGTAAAACATTGTCATTGCCAAAGGTATTATTAATGAAATTTAGAGTTAAGTATTGAAATAATTAAAAAAACTAAACAAATTAATAAACCAAAATTTAAATATAAAAGAATACTTAATCAAATTCATGTGATAACCTCTCTATTTTTTAATATAATCGAGAGATAAAATCCTTCTCGAGCAGTAAAATATATATAAAAAAAAAATTTATTCTCCTAACAAAGTTACATAAAATGAAATATTATATGTAGTTTATGTTTGTCACTTATTATCTAGCTATATTGGAATGTCAATATTGAATCTTATTTATTTCCAAATTGTGGACAGAGTTATCTATTAGTCCATGTGATATTGAATTTTTAATTAGGTTATTATATTTTACTCTATAAATCTAAATAATACTCCTAACCTTAAAATCAAGGTAAAACTTCAAACCTGTCGGCTGCTTCTGAAAGCTTCTGTCATTAATGAGGCCAACCCAATACATTCAAAGCAACAATCAGCACCTCCATCTGTCATTTCCTTAATTACCTAATTTTAAAAATTAAAACGTAAACCATAAATATAAACTACTTTTCATAATTAATGCAAATTGACAACCCTCTATTGTCTTGTCCGTTTTCCATTTAGAACAATTAGCTAATACTGCTAAATTAAGCTAATTAAGAACATTTGCCAACCGTTTGTTGTCCTCTTCACTTACTGTCTTCTTAAAAAATTTTCTAATATCCCAAGAATTTAATTACCTGGTTGACAGGTTTTTCCCCACAGGTTGAAGGGTTGACGAACTCTGTAAGCCCAAATTTTTTTCCTGACAAAACAAAACAAGCAATTGAATTTCTCAATTTAGTTATATTTATGGATGCATATTAATGTATACCTATCTCAAACTTTTCAGGATTTAAATCTACGCCTATGATTTTAGAAGCTCCGCGTAGCCTAGCTCCTTCTGCAACCTGACAAATCATCCATGGAAAATCGATATAAATAGCTCATCTTTTAATTAAATTCACAGCGCAATTTAAAGTAAATAAAAATACCGCAAGTCCAACAGTTCCCAGTCCAAAAATAGCCACAGTCGATCCCTCCTCCACGTCCGCCGCCTTCCACGCTGCTCCTACACCTGCACTCAGATCATATTATTTTATTTTTTTGAATTGAAGTTCATAATTTTATAAATTTACCAACATCATAATTAGACATGGAGTGACCAAGTAAGTTTCACTTATGGTGATGTTTGAGGCCCTGTTTTGCAAAAACATCAGTATACCATAAAGTTATAAATAATAGAAATAATATTTTAATTTAATAAAAAAAACTAAAAATTATATTAAAAGCTGGTGTCAAGAATAAGACAAATCCATCAAACTATTATTTACCATTTTGGTGAAATATTATCAATCGTATATTATATTAATTTGAGGTAATTTTATAAGAAATATATTATAATGTAAATATAAAATCTGACGTAATTTTAATAGACAAAGACTTTGAGACAAGTTGACTTCCATGTTGTGCTTTACTTTTCATAAATGATCAAAGCAACAATATTAATTGGCTTGAACTTCGTTAGACTAACAACTCTTAATTGTTAGGTTTGGGCATTTATTAAAAAAATCAGCAGTTAGAGTATTGTTTAAAAAATTCAAAATTATTTCATAAAAAAAGAAAAACTTTATAATTAGAATATATATATATAAGCTAAACTTCTACGTTGTTAATTAAGAAATGGAAGGAACAAATCAGTCTGAATGTTAAATAACTGACCTGTTGAAATTCCACAGCTTAGCAGACATGCCTTATCAAGAGGGATTTGAAGGCTGAGCTTAACCACATTGGCAACATCCACCACAGTATACTCTGTGAAGCTAGACACACCCAAGAAATGATGCAACGTTTCTCCTTTCATGTCTCTAAATCTACTTGTTCCATCTCTTGGCATCCCAAACTCACCAGCACCTACTTTAAATTTCGAGCAATTGTTGCTCTTGCTCGATTTGCAGTCCCTGCACTCTCCACAACTTGGAGCAAACACTGGTAACACGAACTCTCCTTCTTTTACTTCTTCTACATACTCCCCAACACTCTCAACAACCCTTCAAAAAAAGTTTTTAAAAAATAATCAAAACATATACAGGAGTTGATCCATCGTCTCCAGGAATATAGTATGATGACTGAGAGACTTGAATTACCCAGCAGCCTCATGTCCAAAGATTCTTGGGAAGTTTGAAACAGGACCCTGTAGAACAAGTTATGTAAATTTACAATACACATATTAATCTAACACATAAAGGGATCATGAAAGATAGTTATATATATATAGTATAGTATAGTATAGAGAGGGGCTTAATAATTACCGGGTTCATATTCCAGAAGGTAACATCACTGTGGCAAAGGGAAGTGCAAATGATCCTTATCCGAACCTCCCAAGCTTTTGGTGGGTTAACTTCGATCTCTTCTATCAGCAGTGGCTGTCCAGGGCTTCTGCATATTGCGGCTGTATTTCATATATATCAGGTGGCTGTCCAGGGCTTCTGCATATTGGCGGCTGTATTTCAATATATATATATATATATATATATATATATATATATATTCACGAAATTACAGGAGAAAATATTCACGAAATTACAGGAGAAATTAGTAATATTAATTTAGGATTTATAGGAAAATTACAGAGAGAAAGTTAAAGAACCTTTGCATCTTATAGTTTTTCCTGCTGTTGCAGCTATATTGTTGCTCTCCATATGTGAAAAAAGAGACACCCTCCTTGTATCAGAACAGAGATAACAAGAAATTAATCAGATGTAGCTGTTCTTGCTTTTAAATCCTTGTTTCTATTGCTTTGGTTTCACCTACTGTGGTGCAACTAATTAATTATATATACAAAGTCAAAACAATTGTGAATAATTAATATTATACAACAATAACAACCACCAATCCTGAATTAATCCCCAAGGAAATTGTAAGTCACAAATAATTGATATTTTTTTAAAAGAAAATTCTTTATTAAATAATTAATAAAATTGTAACAACAAATGTTTAGATATTTATTTTTTCATCATTTTTTTAGTGGCTTTTAATCTAATTACATGTTTCTTTCAACCAATACTTTTAAAAAAGCAAATTTTGTATTCGAGTTGGTGGAAATTTTCGGACACCCAGTACTTTTCCTTTAGTGGAAAATTTATGATTTCTTATCTTTTAATAGATTCTCTCATGCCACACATGTTTCTATGCCACAAAACAAGAGCAAGAAAGCAACAATATTGTTGAGTGAGCCTTTTCATGAGTCGTTGCATTTATTTTTCCATAAAACGGTTATGTATTATCTTGGTGTGGCAGCTAAAGCTCAAAAATTTTGAAGATTAACTTTCTTCAATTCAACTAGCACGACAATTAAATTCTCTATTGGCAGCAGTTATAATAATTTGAAAGCTCATCAAAGGCAAAGGCAGTCAGTCTACTGGGGGAAAGAATACAAATTGAAATTAAATGTTATATTATCAAAAATTAAATCTAGAATTTTTTGGTCCTCAAATTTAAAAAATGAGTCAGATGTCTAAAAAATACAATATAAAAAAATTCAAACGATAGTCATAAATTTTAAAATGAAATTAGATTTAAAAAACCAAATTATTTAGAGATCAAGTTAATTATGGTTGAGACTGAGGTCTTGAACCATTAAACTGGTAAAAAAAATATAACATATAACCAGACAAATCACGCATTGAAATTATACATATGATTAAGTAAACATAATGGGAACATTAAAACATATGATTAAAATGTCAAAAACCATAAGAAGCCAATTTTTGTGTTGATCATCTCTCTGAGTAATCTAGAAAAAAATGGTATGGGAACTATGGGTCCTCTTCAAGATCTTTATTCATGAATTGTTCATGATTCTTGTGGAGTGAGTATAACCTATCCTAAAATGTGCACGTAATTCTGGAGTTTTGCTCTTTTTTTTAACCAAAAAAAAAAAAAAGTCAGAAACCACGATCTAAAATGTAAAAATCGGTGGGTGCCAGTTGCCCCACTGTAAGTCCGTTCCTCCTGCATACGACAATGCTTGGCTCTGCTTCAGGTGGCTGGACAAAATTGCTTGGCGTCGTTTATTACCAGTCTTGTAGTGGAGTTTGCTGGCCCGAAAAACAACAAAACCTGATCATGTTGGATAACATGATTCAACATTGTGCACTTCCTTTTCTGCCACATTCATTATTTGCCATATGTTAGGCTACGTGTCGTACTTGTAAGAAATTACTTACCTACTATGGAACAGCTCCTACACCAAGCTGAAGAGAGATTCAGATACCTACAGTAAACTGAATTATGTTAGTGGGCCTAAATTATGTTCTTTTCGTTTAAAGTGGGCCTAAAGTATGTTAGTGGGACTCATTGGGCTTCGTATCAAAACGGACTACTCCGGTCTCTTAGTTTTAATACCATATAAAAATTCAATTGTTATACATATGTTGAAGAAGAAGAATTTGTGTCGCTGATACGAGTTGATTGGCAATCAAGTTGGCTAATTCTACACGATATTATTCATTAGATTACAAAAAGTAACAGCTGCAGTGTCATTAATTTCTGATATAGGTTGCTCTAAACATGCCAAATTAACAATAATTTTAAATAAATAAAATAAATCAGAAAGTATGGATTTGGTCACAACACAAAAAATTTGGTATAGAATTATATTATTTTATAGAAAAACCAACAATGTTTATATTGTTTAATATCTTGATTTACAAATGAAGACAAACAAAATGCCTGCGCTAGCTGTACAATTTGAAATCTACTAAACATGATTGCCTAATTGTACTACTTGAGGAATGAACCTTATTGAATTTTTTTATTTTTTCATTTTTTTTTTAAATGCTCACAAATTCTGAAAAATAATGACCCGTGAGCAGATTAGCTTCCCACCTTCAGTAAAGGAACTCTCTAACCTTAAATCTTTTTCTTTATAATAAACCTGTCATTGCCAAGCCAACCCACAAGAAGCAGTCAAAGATAAAGAGATAATAATTAAAATAAAAATAAAAAATAAATAAAACACTGCACAAGATGTTCATAGAATATTCAAATGATAGACTTTTTTTTTTTTTTTTTTTTTTTTAATGATGAGATGAAGCCTTGACTTGACATTTAATTCTCATTTTATCATTTATTTTTAAAGGTCTACAAATTTCTAAGAAAAATTATATGAACCTGTAGCAGATTGAGCTCCTTAACCACACTTCCAGTAAGGAACTCTCTAAACCTGTAAATGCTTTTTCTTTATAATAAACCTGTTCATTGCCAAGCCAACCCAACAAGATATCAGTCAAAGATAAAAGATTAATAATTAAAATACAAAAATAAAAAATAGAATAACAACCACTGCACAGAGTAGTATCATAGAAATATCAAATGATTAACTGTATTTTTTTTTTTTTTTTTGATGGGTGGGGGATTGTTCTATTTCATGTTTCTAGGTCTTCACTCCTCTATTTCTTCAAGTGCCACAAAACAAATCTGTTGATGTTGACTATACTCTGTTCCCATGAATAATGCGCAAAATGTGCAGCGTGTAGGGATAATATAAGTATATTTAAGCTTTAGAGACAGATACTAATCAAGTTTTTTTTTTTTTTTTTTTTTTTTTGTGGGGGGGGGTTGTCTTTTCATGGTTTGGCTTCACTCCCCTTTCTCAAGCACAAACAAAACTTGATGTTGCTATCTTGTATGGTTGCATGTGCATAGATATGATAATATAAGCTTTAAAAGTCTAAAGTATGGTCGTAATTAAGAATTTATTGTTCCATACCAATCAGTAGTATTTGCTTTTACTAGAGGTAACTAACAAGTGGTCCATCAACCTGGTTTAAGACTGTGTTTTGAGCTTAGATATCATCTTTAAAATTTCATATCTTATGGACTTGCGTACCAAACTGTATATATTATATCATTCCTGATGATATTAGTATTGTTTATTTTGAATTTTTTTAAAAAAATTGTTTGTATGACATGCTCGCCTCATTTTATCAATAGTTTGAAGACAATTTGATTTGTTGCACTGTTATTGTTGTTGTTATTTTGTGAAAATGAAGGGAAATTTACATTGATTAGTCCTTGAAATTTAGCTAATTAAATTATTTAATCACTTTGTCAAAATATTATTATTTTAAAAGGTTAAATATTTGATAATTATTTATATAATGTTACTATTTAGTCTCTTACTCAATAGAAAATGACATTTTTTTAATTAATAACTTAATCATTTAATAAAACAAACTTAAAAATTAATTAGTACGTTTACCAAACAAGTAAAATGAAGTTATAATTAAGGACAATTCGAAGAATTAAATAATTATTTACTCTTAATAATATTATACTCTATCCGTCCACTTCTATTTATCCTTCTAGAGATTTTTGTTTTTATCCAAAATCATTTATTCCTTTAAAAATATTAAGTAGTACTATTAATTAATTTTTTCAATTTTTTTTATGTAAATTACCGGTATCCAGATTCTATTATCAGGGTCCATCTAATTCAGATTCATATATGTTTCATGGAGATCGAATCTAAAAGTTCTTTCCACATGTCTAGCATATATCGTCAACTGAGCCTCAATTCATAGATTTTTCAATTCTAGTTTTATCTCTGCTAAAAATGTAAAATGAGACTATGGACTATATGTTGAGATACTCATAAAGCGAACTGAATGTATGATCTTGAGAAAAAAAAAAACAGGTATAACATAATTTAGTTAATTTAATTTCTGTAAAAAAATCTTAAAAAACATATAAAAATTAATTTTAGGGAGGGAGAACTTTTACTCTACAACGACGAGTCTTAGAAAAAGGTCCACTGTTCACTGTCCGGTAGAACGAGAAAGAAACTTCAAAATGGTAGATTGGAAGAGAATGGTTATGCTGCTTCTGTTGCCAAAAATGCTTGGAAGAAACATATTTATACTCCGGGACTTGAAACCCTTCCTAGTTCTTAGTCATGAAATTAATTATAACATATTTATTTTATTACTATTCAAAAGTGTCCCACATTACATTATAATTGTTTGATTCTTTATGGTACAGCTTGTTTGTTATGGCAAAAAGTGATGCTAACGGGCAAGAATCTCATTAGGCTGTTTAAAAGTTAAAACACACTGTTTTGTTGACTAAAACAGTGACAGACACAATTTACTATCATCTTTTGTCATTATTTGAAAAATTACCCACTTGTGGCAGTAAATTCATGTTTTCTTGTGTTATTACAGCTTCCTTCTTAATAATAATGTTATCATAAAATGCGGTTAAAGCGAAATTCAAAGTTTAAAATTGGTTTCACGTTGAATTTTAAATACTAAATTATAAATTTCAGTTTAACCATTACGAAAAAAATAGTATTACAAGTAAATTTCGAAGAGAAAATAATTACTCAATGGAATGGGAATATGGGAAGTAAAATTAAAGTCAAAATTGGGGAAAAAAGAATTAAACTTTGAAATAAGTTGGAAAAATAAGAAGGGTTTCAAAGCCTCTAATAATCACATTGTTGAAATCCGTTATTGCCCTTAATTATTTCATCATGTTATTGCTTATGAGAAAAAGAAAAAGAGAGTCACTTGAGCCGGAGGATTAGTCAACAAGTTTGACCAGAAGACAAAACACAATATAAGCTGTAATCTAAACCGTTGATCTAGAAAGTATATAGTACTCTATTCCTCCTATAAAAATTAGACTAAAACACTTTTACACATTAAAAAAATATAATTAATATCGTTAATCATAAATTTTACCTATTTTTTACTGTTTCATATTAATATTATTCTATTTAAACTGAAAAACTCATTAAATTATTTTTAAAATTAATCAAAAATTATGGAAGTGCATGTATTGATTAACGGCATAGTTATTGATAGAAGTGCATTTTAACCTTGAATATAACTAGAAATTGCAAAGATTATTTACCCTTAAAAGGAAAAAAATGGAATTATAATTTAGGAAAAAGCGAAAGTGAGAATATTTTTATGGAAGGAAAGCGCAGGACACGATAAAAGGGGAGAAGCCAAAACAGTACTTGCTGGAATCATTAATTGGGTAATTTGACCAGAAATAAACAAATGAAAATTGCAGACGCCGAAACACGTATTACTAGTACTTGTACTCTCATACAGTGACAGAATATATTTGAGTTTGAGATATGAAAGAAGGAGAGGAAGAGGAGCAAGAAGAAGAACAAGAACAAGAAGAAGATAAGCACGAGAGATAGAGAAAGTGAGGTAGCCTTCTTTTACGGGTCATGTTCTTTCTCTTCTTTTAAGCTAAGAAAATAAATAAATAGTAAAAAGAGCGAAAAAACCAAACAAAACACTACAGTTTTACAGAGACAGACATATTCTTTCTTTTTCAATTTCCACCACACTTTCTCTCTCTATCAAAGACCATAGCTTTAATCTGAAACTCTCATTTTGGACCCTACTCGCCTGCCTAACCATTGAGTCTGCCATAAAGGAAGAAGAAGAAATCACATCCCCACCACACAAAACCGGAGACAGCTCTGCTGTTTTGCCCACATATAGATAGATATTTAGTGGATCATTACATTAGATCTAGAGAGAGAAACACCTGTTATTCTGTTTGGTTTGGTTTGGTTGGGATTTTGTTTTTTGGGTTTGTATAATGGATAAAAGCTGTCAATCCTCTGGCGGAGAGTCTACAATCACCACCAGTAGCAGCAGTAGCACCAACACTAATACTTCCAGAGATCATTACCTCAAAAACCTCAATAAGCTTTCTCACAAGATCTCTAAACCCATCATCACCAAAAAATCCCCTTTTGATCATCAAAATCAAAACTTCAATCACAGTAATATTAATAATCAGCAACAGCAATCACAATCACAGCCTACCCAGCAGCAGCAGCAGCAGCATCAGCCGCCGGTGTACAATATCAATAAGAATGATTTCAGAGACGTGGTTCAGAAACTCACCGGATCTCCTGCTCATGAAAGGTTCAGTACTCCTCCGCCTATTCACCCACCAAAGCCTCCAAGCTCTCGCTTGCAGCGTATTCGTCCTCCGCCGCTCGCGCATGTTAATAATCGCCCGCCTCCTTTGATAAATAGCGCCATCCCTACTCATCATCCACCGCCGCCTGCAATTAATGCCAGCATGAATCCTCCCGTGCCGACCGCAACTGCAACCAACAGTTTTATCCAACGCCCATTAGCTCCTCTCTCACCGTTACCGCCGTTTCCGGCGGTTCATGCGGCGGCGGAATCGCCGGTTTCTGCTTATATGCGTGACCTTCAGAACTCAATCTTAGCCGCCGAATCAAATAAGCATTTTTCAGGATTCTCGCCTCTTGCCCCACTGGTTTCTCCTCGCTGGAATAATCTACCTCCACAACAGCCTCCGCCCCAGCAAAATCAACAACCATTTGCACCTCCGGAGCAGGGGGTACTTCCCTCACCGACATCAGGTTTGGGTGGTTCGCAGCCGCAGTTTCACTTACCACCTTCACCGCTGCCGTTTGGGTGTTTCAACTCGCCGCGATCACCTCGCCCTTTGCTATCCCCAGGTCTGTTGCTCTCGCCTTCTCCATTTCCGCTATCGCCGACATTGCCAGTGCCCAGCCCTAGATGGAGAGATCTATGAGGCTGCTTCTTGTTTGGTCAGGTAAGTGTTTTTCGATTTTTACACAACGCTGTCGTTTATAATCCGGAACATTAGGGCATTAATGCATATCTTTTGTACATAGTTGGGGCTAATTGGATTACCAGTAGTTGGATTGATCAAATTTTCGACACTGGTTATTTAGATGTTTGTTTGTTTGTTTTTGTAAATTGATATCAAAACATGTGAAACAGGGACACCCCATATTTTGTTTTTTCCTTTTATTTTCTGTGTGCTGTTATTGGATATTCTGGGGCAAATTATCACTAGTTACTGAACTGTAGTTGGACTATAACTTGTTATCAGTTAATTTTAACATGTCCTGATTCTGCACAATCATGTGTTCTTTTGGGTAATTCCGTATTGGCAGCATTTCCTATCAGAAAGTATTATTTACCTTCTAAAACTGTTGAAGTCCAAATGGATTAATGATGCGAGGAAAGTCTTTTGCCGTGATTACCTTTAATAGGTCTCTTTTGCATCTGTATTCTGTTGACATAATTCATACTAATTGTCAAAGATTTGATGGTCTTGTTTCTTCCCAGCATAAAGTAATTGTACAATAGCAGTTAGTTTAATATAAGCAGTTTAGTTTTTCATATTTTACAGAAAGCCCTGCGCTGTTTAATCAGTTTAATCATTTAGCTACATCTGTTTAATGATTGACTATTGGAATTTCCATAACGAAGTAGAATAAATGACTGCGTGCAGATACTTGGGGAAATTCTCAAAATCATTGGTCTGTTGGATTATCAATATGCATTTTCTTAAACTTCATCTGCTCTTTTATTTGTACGAGTTGCCATTCTGCTAAGTAGTTATGCATTCAAGAATCTTTGACGTTGAGTATGAACTACTGGGCCAGTATGCATGAAGAAAAATGAACGTTATACATCTAAATGAATAGATTGTAATGGTCAGGATGTTTGCATGTTTATCTATCATGAAGAAAAGCTAAAAAGCTTAGTATTCAATTTACCATCTTTGCTGGGTTACGGGAAACATCAATCTTCTCTATGGACTCTAGGGCAAATCCCCCCCTGCTCTTCTTAAATGATAGATAGAGGCGATGGACATGGAGCTTAACGTTTGCTTGGTCAGAACGAAAAAGAAAAAGGAACTTGTTCAAGTGCCTTATTTGTATGGAATTGACAGCACTAGCACCAACAAAATTCCATTTGGTGGAATGAGATCTTACTTTATGTAGTTAAAGTGGGAACATCCAAAAGCTGATATTTTGTTTCATGCTAGATCTTGCCTAACTTTTCTTACAATGGAATATTTGTGTTCTTGGTTGTGACTTGTGCCCACATTTATTGTCTTGTTAAGTCTGGGTTTTCTTATTTTGGATGAATATAGCTGATGGTTATTCATTTATTTTTCGACTCCCCATTGTTATGGACTTATCTGAGATGTTAGAAGTTAACAGCAGTTAACAAATTTACTTCTTTCAGGATCCTTTTACTTGTGCAATAAAGATCATAATGCTATAATCGTCATAGATATTGTGAAATGTTATTTAATATTTAGCCTAATCCCTTTTGTAGATCGAGATTTTTTCATCTGAGAAATGCTTTTTTTGGAAGCTAATCGGCAGGAGTCTGTGGTAATGCCGAAGAAATAGCTTGCCTGACTAGTACACGGGGAAGGCTATGTTTTTTGAAAGTGAAATTCCATTATATTTCATTGTAGGATGGGGCATAATATAGCTCAAAGCAAGCTTTAGAGTTTAGGGTAATACCTGTCAATAGTGTCATTTGCATTCTTTAATCAGAATACTTGGTAAATTAACTTTTTTTTTTTTTGGTTGGGGCGGGGGTTTGAAGCGCTAAGCGATGTAATTTTAAATTAATGAAAATGAAAAACTTGCTTTTTGGTTGAAATGATTTCGGTTAATTGCTAACTCCGCAATGACCCTATAAAGGGGTCAAAAGCCTACGCAGTGCATGTTTAAAGGGCACAAGACGACATTTTTATAAAGAGATGGTCTTGGTTTCATTTTCCTTGTAGAAAACACCATGTCACATGCACATCGTTTTTTGGGATGTCATTGAAGTGATATTGAGAGTATGGAGAGATTTCTCCTTTTGCGAAAAAGATCGCTCCATGTAATGGGGCGATGAACTTCAATTGCCTACTTGACTTAAATTGAACGAGTATAACCTTGAGTTGAATTGAACGAATGATGCTTAGTTTAAGGAGCATGAAATGCAATATTTGCCCCATTTGTTTCTTTTAAGATAATTTTTAAGAAAATATTTCTTACAGTTTTTCGGATCAGAAAAATAAGTTAATAGAAAATATTTGTCTAGTCAAAGGAAAATTAAATTATTTTTTTAAGAATAATTTTTCATTTTCAAAAATAAATATTTTTAGGATATTGATAAATTTATAAAATTTATATTTTTTAAATTTATTAATAATCTTGGCCATTATCACCGGTCACTATTCACCACCGATCACCACTATTGGTTATCACCTTTATCTGCCACCAGCAGTTTTCATAATTTATATTTTTTTTTCATTAATATTTAATAATAAAATTTTTAAATTATAAAATCTTTATTATTATTAATATTTTTTAGGAAAAATAATAGAGTCTCTAAGTTTTGTACTAATTAACGCTTAGGATATTATTTCAAAAACTAACTTCAAGATCCTTCCGATTATTCCCGTCAACAGAAAGATTCTTCCATTTAAAATTAACACTTTTTCCTGCCAAACAACTGTGGAATTCTGAAAATGCCCTCATTTACAAAATAAACTTTAACATTAGATCTAGACCTTTAGACATCCACCAAAAGGGTCATTTACTTGTCGACCAACTTTTCCCTCCCCATTCCAACTGTCAAATCCAATAGCTAAGCTCCACAGCCATCAATGGCAAATCAACACCAACAAACCACCACCGTCTCTAAAATATTCCCTTTAAATTTTACACTAAAGCTCAAACTCAGAAACCTATTAAAAACACTGGAATCTAAATATTGTCTTTCTTCAAGTGGCATCAAATCTAAAACTTAATTTCAGATATTGAGAGAAAATTGAAGGAAACAAAGGAGGTTTCAACAGCCACCGTTGTCGTCGTCGGAATTACTGGAAATGCAATAAAATCGAGTTGATCAGAGATTCGATTGTCGCACATAACCACTGTCGTTGCCACCGGAGTTACTGGAGAAAGGAGAACATGGTAATATATAAAAAAAAGTGTTTGGTCGAAGGATTTGAGATTTGTTTACCTATTAGATTTACTTATTTTAGATTTTTGGATTTTGAAATTTGCAATTTTTTTTTCATCGTTCTCTCCTTTTTATTTTGTTTTGCTTCATTTTACTTAAACATTTTTGCTTTTTTTTTTTCTTTAATGCTCGTTAGAGGAAAATACACAAACAAATGAGAAAATAAATATCCAATTATTTATGTTTTATCTTTTTTTTTTTTTTAAAATGTGCAGTAATACTAACCTTAGTAGTATTGGCAGTAGTGGTTCTTGTGGCGGCAACAATGGCAATAATTATTTATATTCAAAGAAACTAAACAGTTCCAAAAGGAGGAACATAAGCTGCGGAACTAGAGAAGATTTACGGAGAACAAAAAGAGAGGAGTGATATAAATAACCAGAAAATCAAGAATGATTTTTAAGTAAGGATATTTTCAAAATTCCACGTTCATTTGACCCAATTATTATTTTTCTTATTTAGAGACCTCGAAATTGGTTTTTGAAAACTGATATCATGAGTGTTAATTAAAAATTAAGGACTTAATTATTATTTTTCTTATTTTTTATGTTCTTATAAGATAAAAACTGATTTAAAAAATATTTTTCAGCAAGTTATTTTACTTAAACAATCAAAGCACATACAATGTAATCAAATTCATTTTTTGGTGTTAAAAAAAGATAATTTTTGGTGTAATATTTATATTACAGATATATTTAATTTTAATTGTATCATTTTTTGTAACAATTCAATTTATTGCATTAGAATAAAATGAAATATTGTAATCAAAATAATCAATTTTAAGAATTAAAATCAACCAATTTTTAAATGGTAAATCGTTAAAATTTTGGTTCGCCTTGCACCATAGGAGTAAAGTATGAATTCGATCTTTTTTTTTTTGTTTAGTTTTTTAAAGATACTACAATCAATTTGAAACACTATGAAACCTTCCCTTTTATTTTTAAAAAATTATTCATAAAAAGTAGATTAAACAATACTAAATTATAGTCATTACTCATTCGTGGTAAATTTTTCTAAGGATCTCAAATATTAAGAAATTGAAAAGGTATTTTTCGAAGAAGCCATCCTCTAACATGTATTCAGGTTTTTGAATTTAACACAATTTTCGAAACCAAAACAATTAATCTAAATCTTGAAACTTAGACCCACTTTTAAAAACAAAGTTATTATACGGACCTTACATTAAATTTGATTTGACTAAAATTAAATATCTCCGAATCAAACGCAAACTAACAAAGTGGCGATTGGGCCGAGCCCAGTCAAAGTTTACCCAAACTGGACGACCGAAATCAACAGACTTGCAACTTCATCAGTCAACATAGATGATGATCACGAGATCAAATGTCATTCTAACATGGACCAGCAGCTATGCTATCCACCACTGAAACGCCATTCAACATGCTATAACCCGTGTTACTTTACGTAAAGGAGACAAAGACACGTCGAAACGCACAAGATAAACAACCAAACAGCAAAAGCTAGTTTAAGCCGTAGATGACTAAAATTCTATGCCCCGCAAAATTTGAATAGATTAGCACTCAAACCACCACCATCAAAACTAAAATGGAACAGATTCGGTGTAAATATGAAGATCAAGTGCACAATATCACCCACCGGAAGGAATTAACAACGATATCCAATGTTCAGCTTAAGGAACAGAAGAGCTACTAAACAATTAATTTAAGAACTTTGTCAAAACATCCATTGACAACACCCAAAATACAAATCTAATTAACCAGGCATGGAACACAAATGATAAAAGGGAAAAGAATAGTTCCTCAAGTGTATTGACTGCTATTCTCACGGAGAATCCAGGCACTTGATCAATCTTTACCAGATGTAACACGAAAACAGAAATGTAATGCCAAAGCATGTATAAAGCTTCAATAGCATCATGAAAATAAGGCACATTCAAAAACGCAGATTGATATAACAAACTAAAAAAGGGCAAAAAAATAAAAATAAAAAGAAAGAAAAAAGAAAGCTTGGTACGTTCACAATTCATAGCCAAGACAAGAATACCTAAATCTCAGAATAGCAAGCAAATTAGCAACAAACACCTTCTCCCATTAAAAACATAGAGCGGACAAGTTCGATCCTAATTTGCAGTGTAGCAGACTGCCTCACTGCTGTTCTTCAGTGGGTTTAGCTGCTTCTTTAATCTCATCAGCTCCATCATCCTGAATTAACAAAATAAATAAATAAATAAATAAATAAGAAAAAGAAATAAGAAACATTAAGATATAATTTTATATAAAAAAAATTAAGAAGAGAAACATAGAATGGAACAGAGAATTACCTGCATGTCTGAGGTCCACAAAGTGAGATTGTCACGGAGAAGTTGCATGATCAAAGTGCTGTCCTTGTATGACTCCTCACCCAGGGTATCCAACTCAGCAATTGCCTCATCAAAAGCCTTAATAGTTTCAAAGAAGGGAAATAAGCAAATCAAATAATATTCATCTAAAATGGCAAAGATGCATTATGCTGAATAGTCGAGAAAATAGAAACATTTAATTTGGAATTGGAAAATGGAATCACAACCTAAAGCTAATTAAGACATCCAACAAGCTAAATAATTATATATTGGCTAATTATCTTGAATGTGGAAATGAAAACAGCATGAAAGTCATAAGCTCCATGGACGATATACCAGTTGGTTTCAGTTAACAACAATTAGCTAAAAGCATATGATGCATAATGAAGACAAGAATCCAAATTCTAACCTGTTTAGCAAGATTGCATGCGCGATCAGGAGAATTCAGAATCTCATAATAAAACACAGAAAAGTTCAGAGCTAGCCCTAGACGGATTGGGTGAGTTGGAGCCAGTTCTGCATTTGCTATATCCTGCAAAAAACAAATCCAGAATAAATGGGAAGTATATGATGAGATATTCAAACAAATCCAAATGAGTCGATGCAACCGTAGCTTTAGCCGAGTACCAATACAAGACATAATAGCAATACTATTCACGCAAGAATAACATTTTAAAGAATACAAGTAACCTAATCAGGAGTATCACCAGGACCATTGAAACATAAAAGTTCTCACGATAGCCTGAATTGAAGTCCAAAACCATAAAACTTTACTCGGTACAACCTATCCAGAATTTCAATCTAAGTTCCAAAACCATAGAATACATTACACATTCACCAGAGCCAACAAAAATAGAAAAACGAAATGCATATAAATGCGATGCGTAAAACAACTTTAATAAGCAAAAATCCTTTGGTAAAGGCGAGCTAAAAGCAAATTATCAGACTAATCCACATAGAAATTGAGCAAAACAAGAAATCTAAATCACGGAATCGCAAATCAAAATCATATTAAGATGCTAAGCCAAACCTGAGCAGATTTGTAAGCAGTAAGGGTACTTTCAGCAGCCTCCTTCCTCTCAGCTCCAGTTTTGAACTCGGCAAGATACCTATGATAATCACCCTTCATCTTCAAATAGAACACCTTGGAATCTCCTGAAGAGGCAGAAGGAATCAACCTCGTGTCGAGCAACTTCAAGATCCCATCGCAGATCGAGGAGAGCTCCGACTCGATCTTGGCCCTGTAGTCACGGATCACGGAGACATGGTCTTCGTTACCGCGGCTCTCCTCTTTCTGCTCGATAGAGGAGATAATACGCCACGAGGCACGTCGAGCTCCGATCACGTTCTTGTAGGCGACGGAGAGGAGGTTTCGCTCCTCGACAGAGAGCTCTTCGTTCTCAACTGAGGCGGAGACCTTTTCCATAAACTCTACCATCTCCTCGTAACGCTCGGCCTGCTCAGCGAGCTTGGCCATGTAGACGTTCTCTTCTCGAGACGTAGGTGCTACCGCCATTGTTGAAAGAAAGAAGAAAAGAAAGATCCACAGAGGAAGAGAGAGGTTAGATCTGGTTTTTGATTCTTGGAGAGGTAGAGAGGCGGAGTTGTTTTTGAGAGAGAATGGAGGGGCTAATTTTGGGGACTAGTGGGGGGAAGGGAAACGCGATGATTGCGTTGGGGAAGATGGAGGGATTTTGAAGAGATGAAATGAGGACCGTTGGTTTATAAAAGCCAGTGCTGGGGCAGGGGGAGTTTGGCTGGCAGGTGAATGGCAAGCTGGCAGACACGGGGATTGATTTAGCTAAAGAGTAAAAAGTTTTTTCCTTTTTTATTTTTTGGGCCCATGGAGAGTTTGAAATTTGAAAATCTGGGCTTTTCACACTTACTTGGGCTTGGTAGCAGAGAACAATTTTTTTAAAGTAAAAATACGTTTTCATTTTCACTTAATCCGGTCTATGAGTGCACACATAAACTAAACTGAGATGAAGGTTTTTAAATTTTTATTCCGATTGAGTATAGGTAAATATAATCCATCGTGGAGCCAATTTAAAGAGATTAAGCATTTTTTACATTGTTAAACTCTTCTTTAATAAAAAATTTTTTTCATTAACAAAATTAGGAAAGACAAAAGAAATGATTTTAAAATAATTGGTGATAAGTTATTCTTTAATATAAATAAATATACATCCTTTATGCCTGTTGTTCCATTGTAAAAAGAATTCAACAATAAGAAAAAGGCAAAATTCTCGCAAATCTAATGTATTTTTGCCACTAAACTATGAAGTTTGAAATCTCCTGAGTATAACAGTTTGATCCTTTAACAAAGTCAAAAAGACAAGCAATCAAAAAGAAGAAAGGTGAAGATGAAATATGAAGAAAAGATGGGCAAGACATGCCATGACCCAATTAATCTAAAGATTAGATAGAGTCAGAGGATAAGGAAAACAAAGGAAGAATAAGAAAGAAACAGAGTGTCAAGCACTAGCAGAGAATTCTGGCAAAAAAGAGAAAAGTTTAAAGTAGGGAGAAAGATTACCCTTCTAAGTTCTACCTCTTCCTTTTTTTTATCTTCTTCAATTTTTATATATAAGGTAAGATATATCCAGCCGTTTGGTCAATATATGAATACATTGAGAAGGAGGTTCAGTAATGTCGAAAATTCTATTTGTTTCTATTCGAATTTGTCCAACTTGAGATTATGAAAAGATATTCCCACGGCAACAACAGATCATAATTAATGTTAGGTTTGGATCGGATAAGCGCACACAGCCTGGCACGACCAAAGCTTCGACAACGATTTGCGGACTTCTGTAAAATTGGAGAATATTCTTTAAATATTGATTAGTTTTATTGTGGAAAATAACCTATTTTTTTTAAAAAAAAATACTATATAATAATTGCTGCGAGAGGTGGTGGCAGTAAATGATTGTTGTTAATTAGCGTGATTGATAATTGTGGCTATTAATAATGAATAATGAATTAATAAATAAACATGTAATAATAAAATAATGTTCATAAAATGTTTTTCAGGTAACTTTTTTCGAAGTCCAGTTATTTATTTCTTTATATTGCAAGATTTGTGTGGCTTGACAAGTTCATTGATACCGAATTTCATTTATTTCAGTAGTTTATGTGTTACAATCAGAAGGCCCAAGGTTTTCTTAATTCGAACCATCAAGTTCTGAAAACTACTCTTGTAGCCATGGAAATTGGATATTTAGACTTGACCGCGATTTGTCGGTCGGACCAAGACTGGAGACTGATTCAAATCATAACGTGAAGTTAATCCAACGTCTATCCTGTCCTGCAACTTGATTCTATCTTCACGTTTTTTTCAAAGAGTACAGGATAGTTTAGAAGGAAAAGTTCAAACAAGTAGACCAACGTGCATTATTTGGTATGCAAAAGTGAGAAGTGAGAACAACCTGAAAGTTTCTGAAAAAGAAAAATGTGAGTTATCCACTTCCCTGACCCTGATCATGTGAAACTTCTTTTTCTTTTGTATCAGGAATCAAATTCAAGTCAGATATTCATTATTACTATGCTAAATTTGCAAAGTCATATCAAAGTTAGATCAATTGATAAAATTTCCCCTCTTGATAATTTTTCAATATCAATTTTGAATGAAATAAGTTTACTGTTCATAATCATAGGTACAAATAGTTTGTAAGATCAAAGAATTCAATTTTGATTTGCTGCTGCTATTTGCTACGTTAGCGGTGTATGCAAGAGACAAGAGTAGACTTCTATATGCAGAATTTGAGAAACTGAGGGGTCATGGCCTCTCTACCACGGCACAAGGAAAAGACAACTTGCTTTACGTTGTAGCTTCATTTCTTAGACTTAATTAAAGTGTCTGATAATCATTTTTGCATATAAAATCGTATAATTATTTTACTCTATCGTTCTTAACTGTATCATTAAATCAGTTCTATTATATATTATACTCTTTCCCTAAATAGTTTTATAGTTTGAATTGGATTCGATCGAGTTTTCTAGAACAAATTTGTTTTAGCCCTTGATGCTTGTCTACCAACAGTAGTAAAAAGCTTTTACATAAACAGTTTCAGGAAAAAAGCACATAATAGCATGAAAAGCCACTAATTTAGCTTAAAGATAGCTTGTAAAGTTGTAGTTGGAAGGTAAAGGAAAAGCATTAAGCATGCTTCTAAATATGTATGTATAGATTATCTTTTTTTTTTTCCTCCATGTTTAAAACAGGAGACAGTTGCTGTTGTCTCCTTGCCAACTATTTATATAGCAGTTTGTAATATTAGACATGATCACCAGCTATTTATTAGCCAGGCATAATAATGCTCCCTCTAAGGAAGCTTGATGGTTTTCTGAATCAACATGCTACTTATTCTGATAATCAAGAATAATATATAGTCCCTTACAAAAATTAGGATCTTGTTTTTACTTAATGTACTTTGATATGTATATAATTATTTAAATATATTGCTCCCACCGTTTATCACAGCCAAAATGTATTCAATGATTTATGAAATTTGACTAGTCTTTATTCACAGAAGATACGAACTTGCTACCTTATTTTAGGAATGAGAGTATCGAATTACTCATACCAAACACTTGGTTTAAAACTATTATTATACTATCAAGTAAAATATTTTAATATGATTAACTATGTTTCCACAAATATATAAATAATAAATTCTATTTTTTAGTTGAAATCTATATAAGTTTTATTTTTGTTCTGTTAATATGTTATCACATGAATCAACTTTCATATACAAAATTAGATTTATTACTAATAAGAAAATAACATACCGATCTTAACATACTAAAATTAAAATGTTAATTTATTATTCTTTATAAGTTATTAAAACATTAAATTAAACATACAAACAAATCACTAGTCAATAATAATTCACTTACCTCTAAAGTAGGGAAAACTCCATTTACAATTTACAAATGGTATTTATATATTTATTTTGAAAAGAGCAAATGGTATTTATATTAATATTGTTTACTGATCGATGTTTTTATCCTTTCCTTTAATAATTAGCCCATAATTTATACATTTAACCACAAGCAAAGGGCAATTGTTGTGTGTACAAATTGTTAGGTTCAAGAATTCCCGTGACCTACAGTTCCAAGAAATCCATTAACAAACAAACAAGCCCACCGTAACTTCAAAAAAAGTCAAAAAAAAGCCCCTGGTTTCTTTGGCATGCATTACTTACGTTTTCAATGTATTGCTCATTATCAAATTTATGACGAAAGCCTCACCCTTTTTCTATATATTTATAATAATAACCAACTATATTAAATCGAAAGTTGATAAAATTCTGTATATATATATATATATATATATATGTACAAAAAAAAAAAAAAAAAAAAAAAATATATATATATATGTTACAAAAAAAAAAAAAAAAAAAATCAACAATGGAAATGGAAATGGAGAAGAGCAAAGTGCAAAGACTATTTGATGCCTGTAACCATGTATTTACACAAAAAGATCTCCCCACTTATCAACAGATTCTTTCTCTCAAAAATCTCTTAGGTATGGAGGATATATATAAATGATACATAGGCATGATCTTCCATTTACTATAAAGTGTAAATTACAAATGATAATTATTCATTATTATTGGTTGATGAATGCAGATACATTTGAAGCTGTTGATGTTGGTATCGATGAATTTAGGTTGCCTAGATCTCCAAGTTCGAGCCCAGAAGAAGGTAACAATAAGGACTTGATTTTCGGGCAAGGAGTTGCTGAAATAACTTACATTCACATCCATGAATGTGATAGATTCTCAGTGAGTATATAATTTTATTCATTTCTTCATTTCAATTTGACAAAGATTCGAATGAGTTGCGATCTCTCGCAACCCTGATAAGACGAACCTATGTAAAATTCTAACTAGCTCATACAAATAATTGTTTACTATTTAGATTCATATATACATATTACTATAAGTATGAAATATTTACACAAGGGGGTTTTTAAATTTTTTTTTTTTTTTTTTTTTTTTTTTTTTGTAATGTCTGAACAGATAGGGATATTTTGCTTTCCAGCAGGAGCAATATTTCCTCTCCATGATCACCCTGGAATGACTGTGTTTAGCAAGCTCCTTTATGGATCTATGTATGTAAAAGCTTATGATTGGTTGAAGGTGGACAATTCTAGCTGCCGAACAAGTAAGGATTTTTCCTTATTTTTTATTTTTATTATTGGTTTTTAGCCAGCTTAATTTTAAAGACTTGGTCAGACAAGAAATGACAATTAATTAATTTGGTAAATTAGAGCTATAGTTGCAAAATAGACCAATGTTAATTTAACCACGCATGTTGTTTTATTTGAAGAAAAAAATTGATTAAGGTTCGATAATCCGTTGCTTGTAAATTGAAATGGTGCGGGTGGGTGCAGTTGGGGTAGCAAGGACAGTAATGGATGGGATATTAAGTGCACCAATCGAACCATCCATTCTATTTCCTAAAAGTGGAGGAAATATCCATTCTTTCACTGCATTGACACCCTGTGCTGTTTTGGATGTGTTGTCCCCTCCTTACTCTGAAGACCATGGCAGGCCTTCCACTTACTTCTCCCAATATCCCATTCCTTCTCTATCAGGTAAATGTATAATTAAGTTTAATTTTTACGCTATAGTTGGTACATAAGTACTTAAATATTATGTAATGAAATAGAATCAAAATTATGAACCTGCAGGTTACACAGTGCTTGAAGAGATAGAGCTTCCAGGTGACCTAGTTGTCATAGGAGCACCGTATCTTGGCCCTTCCATCGTGGACGCCAGCGATGACAGATCAGTCGAGCAGAACTAATGTATCATATGCATACCCATGCATGTAGATATTTGTTTTGTTACCTTTTGTATTTTTTTTTTTTTTCTTTCTGCCTTTAGATCTACACAAGGAATATATTACAATATGCTATCTGCCAGTCCCGCGATCAATTACAATTTCAAATACAAATTATATCGAAGTCCATTAAGGACAGCCCAACATATAAGGGATAGAGATTATAATTACAAATTTCAATGTTAGGAGGAGGATCAAATAAATGAAAATATGAATTTTTATTGGAACGATTTATTTCTAACTATATACTGGGGAAAAAAAAAGAAAGTAAAAATGTTTAAAAAATTCTTATTTTCATTGATTTGATTTATAGGTGGAGCCATAAATCTGGTCTAAGCAAATGTTTTCTGAGCGTCATTCAAGAGTATAGATGTGCAGTGCATGTGTTTGATCATGTCAAAATAATGGTACAGGAAGATTTCAGTTTAGTTAGTTAACCAATCTGTTAAAGGATTCCATTTTTAAACTGAGGGCAGCCATAGAAAACTATTTGGTTGTAACTCGCACCAAGTAATATTGTACTATATATAATGACATATATCATTCTAATAAATAGTTTTCAAAACTTAGTACAGAAGGAAAAAAATCATTTGTTCAAGAAATACGATGATTTTACAGGCAATTTTAGCAGTATTGAGCGTATTGGCTGAACTTTGGGCTGGGAAAAATAAAAATAATAAAAAAACCACCATTAATTTATTTTTTTTAATGGAAATGTTAGGCATTAGTTCTGATACCAGTTTTTGGGCATCAGCTCTGATACCACTTGTTGGGCCCTTTCAACCAATTAAGAGAAAATTAACGCAGCAGAAAAATAGAAATGAGACACACAGAAATTTAGTGGTTCAACCCTCAACTGTTAAGGCTACGTCCATGGGAACAAATTCCGAATATTCTTCCACTATTAAAAATAGTAGGTACACAAAAGAGAGTAATACAAAAAATAGTGGCACTCCCAAAAGTGTTTCCCAAAACACTTCCATAATAATTTCCCTCACTATTTTCCCTCCCTACTGGTGGAAAACCCTCCTAAAACTAGATAACTGCTCTCTAATATTTTTTTTTTTTCCTTCTTTCTGTTGTGTTTTGCTTGAGGCTCAGTGTTTTGCTTGAGGCTTCACCACCTCTATTTATAGGAGAGGTTACGAGAGAGCCGTGTATAACTCATTCACGGCTCTCCATTTTTGTCAAAAATTGCATGTCAATTTTTAGTTTCCTTTTTCTTCTTCTGCGGCCTTCTTTGACTGCCAAAAAAACATATGTTTTTTTTTCAAATGTATGTGGGTCCCACATGTCGGAGGGACCCCACAACAATTCCCCCCTCCCAACGACATGGTAGGATTCTTCATTCCTGCTGCTTCGACACACAACTCGAACTTCTCCTTCTGCCTTAGCTGTTGACAGAGCAACACACTTCTGTAATCTTGACTGCCACGACACGGCTCCCCCTGCTAATGTGATTGGATATCCTGAAAATCCATTTTATGCAGTCCAATGTTCCTTTCCAGGATTTGAAAGAAACTGATTCACTACTCCAACTGCGTGAGCAATATCTGGACGTGTACAAACCATGGCATACATCAAGCTTTCAACTGCTGAAGCGTATGGAACCTTTTCCTTTTCTTCCTTCCATCCATCCATAAAATGGCACTATTTAGAACTCAATTTAAAGTGATTAGTAAGAGGACAACTAATCGCTTTAACATTTTTCATTCTAAACCTTTGACGTACTTTCTCAATGTACTTCTCCTGTGACAACCATGATTCCTTGGCTCTTTGATCTTCATGCCAAGAATTTGCTTTACTGGTCCCAAGTCTTTCATAGCAAAAGACTTACTTAGTTGTTTCTTCAAGCTATTAATTCTGACTTCTTCAAGCTAGTAATTCTGACCAACAGTCACTATATCAACCACATAGAGCAAAAACAATGTAGTCATTATCAGAGAATTTCTTCATAAAAACATAGTGATCTGAAGTAGTCTTTCTGTAGTCTTGCTCCCCCATAACAGACTCAAACTTCTTGTACCATTGTCTCAATGCCTGCTTCAAGCCATACAGGTAAACTTGGCCACGATTCCGGAACCGGCGGTTCCGGTTCTAGAAAAACTGGAACCGGAACCGAACCGAAAAGGTCCCGTTTCGGTTCCGGTTTGGAACAATCTGGTTCCGGTTCCGGTTCCGGTTCCGATCCGGTTACAAAACCGATGATTCCGATCGGTTTTCCGGCGAATCGCATAATTTTAAATTTTAAATTTTGAAGGCCTCAAAATCAATACCCTTTCTTTGATTGAATCCTTTCACAACCAGTCTAGCTTAGAATCGTGGTTTGGGACTGTGGTTCTGTCTGCTTGATCCTGAATAACCCCACTTGTTCTTCAAGCTTTCTTGCCTTGGGCAACTTCACACCAGCTCAAATGTTTCATCCTCATGCAAGGATTCATTTCATCTTGCATGGCTTCAATCCAGTTCCTCTTGTGTTCATTTTCCATAGCTTCTTCAAAGCTTTCAGGTTCTCCTCCATCAGTCATTAGTACACACTCATTGACTGGATATCTAGTAGATGGTTTTCAGACTCTACTAGATCTTCTTAATGTTTGAGAACCTTCAGGTGCTGATGGTTGAACATGAACACCATAATCTTCATCTGGTTCATTTTTGTTAGGAACTTCTGGATTTTCTAACTTTGGCACTTGTTCTTGTGGAACATTTTCTTCATCTCCAATTTGTCTGCGTTCTGTTGGAGGGATTCTCTGTATGTCTGTTGAGTCTTCATCAGATCTATTGGCACTCCGCTTCAATATCTTCAATAGTCTGATTTCAACAAATACTGTGGGTCTTGTATATGTATGGCACAACCCATGTATGCAAAACAACCCAAGAGGGGGGTTGAATTGGGTTTCTAAATAAATATAAATTTTTAAGAATTTTTAAAAACAAATATAGAATTCTAAGTGCAGCGGAAATACAGAACTCGTGAAGAATAGATTATGAATTAGAATCCTCACTGTTCTATTTATCAAAAGATAGAATTCTGTGCAAAGTGCAGCTATTCGATTAGAACGCTTCACATGACTTATTCAATATTAGAAACTTATTTTATGAAAGGAAAGCTTTGAAATTAGAACTTTCCTCCAATAAAGTTTAGAAAAATCATATAAGACTGTGTGAAAGACAATTATGTATATTTAAGAACTGCTTCACAAAGCCTTAATCAAGTACAGAACTACTTTTATGATGGAAAGTTATTGTAATTAGAACTTCCTCATAAGTTAGAAAATTAATTAGAAACCCAAGCAGTGAAATATACTGTTGTATAGAAGAACAAGTTAAAACTTGTTATATTCACTTAATCAGAATTCTAGAGTTTCTAACATTCCAGAAAAGATTAAGGCTTATAATCAGTTTTTAGAACATCATTCAATTTTCAACTTTAGCATTTCTAATAATAAACAGAAGTGTAATAAAACCAGTATCAAGCAACTTCAGAAATTAAGATCAACACAGTGATTTATGTGTTCGGCACTAACTCGCCTACATCCACTCCCCAAGACGCAATCTTGAGACCCAACATGTTATCTCTTTTTCAAGGGTAAAGAGACAAACACAATACAAGGCAATAGATCAACCACCTAGATCTACCCTTTTTATATCCACTAGATTTTTTCAAAAGGTTCCTAGTTAACCTCACCTTTCTGTTTTGGCAGAGTCAAGAAACTTCTCATTCAAGACATTAAAATCTCCACACAAGGAGAAGGTTGCTTGATAACTTTCACAATAGCTTCTCACCTAAGCTATAACACAAATGTTTATCAAATAAAAACCTGTCTACTATAGATTACAAAATCTAAATAGACAAAAAGAAATGCATATATAAGCACAGGAAAAACAGTTTATCAGATTAGAAAATCGTTTAAAACACAGAACCGTTTTTCAAAAGTAGTTAAAAAAAATTCTTTTCTCTTTAAAGATAAAAACATGAATTGTAAAGATGAAAAGAAAAATGGGGGGTAGAGAGTAAGTTTTGAGAGATAAAGACGTGATCAATGAGAGAATGCTCTTAAAACGAAAACTCTTACTTCCTCATAGCTCAAGACGTGAAAGCTCCTATTTATAGAGAGCATCGTGTTATTTCATGCGCGGGAAAGAGGAAGAGAGCGTTACGCGATAGAGAAGCACACGAAATCTTTGAGTTACCAACCAAATTTCGAGAAGAAGACACACGAGTCTATATATATCCGAGCGCCAGAGAGGCTATCTCCTGAGTGTATATATATCAATATAAAGATGGCGTGGACTAAAGAGCACAGAGCTCGATCTTCAAGAGCCACCACACTATATATATATGATTATTAGAAGTCACACGATATTGCGGCCAGCAAGATAAGAGATATATATATATAACATTATCGACGTAGATGTCCTCTAGATGTAAATGATAACCCACGAAGCCGAGTCACTATATCTGTCGAGTGCGCAATAAACATTAGCCGACCGTGAGGAGACATAAAGAGTGTGTTATCCTGGAAATATATAACTTCGTCACTATAAGCAGTGAGTGTGTGGATTTTTGAAGGAAAAAATAAATTTATATGCTCATTATCGAATTGTTCTCATCTATCCTACAAATGTCCTAAATACCGTAGCTACTAGATCTTCGAATAAACTTTACAGCTTCAATGTAAGGAGCTTGCTTGTTACGATTCCTTCCTAAAAGAATCTGCTATAAAATAATAATTACACAAAATAATATAATTAAATTTATTGGTTTTGTATATATCAATTAATAAATCCCAAGATAAATTTTGACCCTTGAAGCAACAAATACAGACATCACGATTCTTAATAATCGTCTCTGGATTGGGCATAAAACCTTATACATAAATTTGGTCTTTGGCCATAAGCCCCAGTGAATAGACGATCCCACCGCTAGTCTTGACATGCCATAGCTTAGACCGTCATTCCTTCAGGATATGCACGAACGGGCTTGCAACTAAACACCCGCAAATGATCCATAGGAACATCATTTCCTAACTCCACAGTATCTCTCTAAGTATCTATTAGCAGGAGGAATAAAGAGAATGCTCTTTCGACCCCAATCTTTGACAAAACTATCTGCTATTAAGAAACAGTCTACCTCTTCTCATCAATAAGTTCTATCATCTCTATCAGTTCACTCCAAACTGTCAGGTGCAGGGCGACTTTATTGCGAGGTGGCGGTGAATGTCGAGAAGTGCAGCCAGTTTGCAGAAAACATCAAGAAGTGGCGAGCTCAGTGAGTAAGTGCGGGCCTGGCCCGCTACCATTTGAATCTGCCTGATACACTTCAGCTCTTCTTGCTTTGTCTGTCTCCTCAATATCAAGTTATGAAACGTCAATATGTATGCGTCCAGGATTCGTTTCAGAAATGAAGGTCATTCGATAAACCTAGTGGTCACATAATATCGATTGCCACCATATGACATTCGTACAAGAATGGATTAAGCGTCCATCGACATAATCTGAATGAAAGGGATGACAGGATTTAATACATTCTTCATTCTAGAAAGGAGGGTTAGATTGCTTGAAGAGCTACTGACTGTTTAGCCTTTCCCCCCATACAAGACATCGACACTTGTTCTAGGTAACTATTCATACCAAACCAGGTAGTACATTTTTTATCCGTTGCCAAAGGTTGATTCTATATTACTCAGTTGGCGTAGTCAGCGTTTATGCCCACAATTCACTGTACAATCATTCTCCACAATCATACACTCAGAGAGTGTGCTTGGAAGACGTTTCGCATGGCATATACGATACAAAATTTCGGGTTTGTGAACTACCGCCTCGAATAGCAACCTTTAGGGTGACGCTCTAAAGCGGTGGCAGGGGACCATTGGTGAGTGGTTGAGGCGCCGTGGAGTGCTGGACAGGTGCTGGAAGGGGCTACAAGAGGAAGCCGTGTATTCAACTCCTATCACGAGAACACTGAGAGTTGGACAGCGCATCGCGCGAGCGACCTCTCAATCCCCTGCACAGTCTGTCTGATCCGGTTTCACACAGACCAACACGCGCAGGCCTATTTTTAATATACAGAGCAGGATTAGCGCGGAGGATATCACTCTATATATACCCGTTAATCCGAATTAGACTGATGGACTGATCATTTTGCTTGTCCATTTTGACTTGCGCAGAAAATCATCACCAAGATAAAATGTATACATGAACAGTAGTATACGTGAATAGTGACTGTATACTGGAATAGTAACTGTATGCGTGAATAGTAACTGTACATGTGAATAGTACTATGCGTGAATAGTGTTGGGCTTATTTACAACGGACTCAACAACAATAACGCCAATAGTACTGTTTACATCAACTTTGAGTTACTATTTTACTATTCATCATTAAGTCGATTCTGCAACGTCTTTCGGAGCAGACAACACTAATGAACTTGTCGTAATTTTCTCTTCATCATGGTATATTTATTTTCAAAATATATCCACGAATCCGGTACCACTATCTGACCGGCTGGACCTACCGAAAACTTCGGCTCTGATACCATTTGTTAGGCATTAGCTCTGATACCAGTTTTGCTCTACCCATTTGTTGGGGCCTCTTCAAACAAAGATTAAGAGAAAATAACGCAGCGGAAAAAATAGAAATCGGGACATGATAGAAATTTACGTGGTTGCCCTCAAGCTGTTATGGGCTAACGTCCACGTGTCGTATATCGGACAAACTCTCGAATAATCTTCCACTATTAAAAAATAGTAGATATCAACAAAGGGGCTACGTCCACGGGACAAACTCCGAATAATTCTTCCACTATTAAAAAATAGTAGATACACAAAGAGATTAATACAAAAATAGTGGCACTCAAAGTGTTTCCTAAAAACACTCCATAATAATTTTTTCACTATTTTTCCATCCCTAGTTTTAGGAAACCCTTCCTAAAACTAGATATCTCCCTCTACATTTTTTTTTCCTTCTTTTTGCTGTGTTTTGCTTGAGGCTTCACTAGGAGAGGTTACGAGAGAGCCGTGTATAATTTATTCACGGCTCTCCATTTTTGTCAAAAATTGCATGCCAATTTTTAGTTTCCTTTTTCTTCTTCTGTGGCCTTCTTTAACTGCCAAAAAACCGTGTTTTTTTCTTTTCAAATGTATGTGGGTCCCATGTCGGAGGGACCCCATAGGAACTTTTGCTTATCATTATCTATTATCAATATAAAAAATAATAACATTCTGAATAAAAGCAGAAGGGCCAGAACTCTATTCCAATAAACCTGGCATAAAAATAAATATGCATGCTCATTTGTTGATTTAGCAAATAGCAAATATGGTGGAAGTTGATTCTTTAATTTACAGAACTACAAAATTATTCAATTCAAAAAGTCATATTTTCAGTTTGGTTATAATTACAACTTCATTCTTCTTGTTTAGTAAATACATTTAACAGTTTTTAAAATTTAGTTTCATTAAACTATTAGTTTAATTTTTTTTATCGACAAAGTGTTATGTTAAGAGTTAAATAATATATTTAATTATTTAGTTCTTAAAGTTAAATACAACATTACTATCCAATTCTCACTTTTTACTGAGCTATTTTTATTCACTCATTTAATAGCAAAAATAATAATTTTTTTTTAAATAGAGTATTAAATAGTTTAACGGAACTAAACCATATGAATTAATTAGTGTATTTATCAAATGAGAGAAACCAAATTGTAAGTATAGTAAAATTCGGGAACTAAATAGTTATTTTACCTATACATATCTTGCAAGGCTTGTCGGCTCGAGGCTATGACATTTAAATTAACTGAAAGCAAAAATAATAACAATAAATAGAAAACCACGAGCTATGAAACTTGTTTGAGCTCGGCTGGTGGAGTAACAGTAACCCATTTGGATTTTAGGCCTTCAAGAAGATTGAATCCTTTCATACATTTCAACCCAGCTTCGTGGGCCACCCTACAGCCCTTAGGCTTTGACTGTAACCGATCTTACCGCCCAAAATTTAGCGCCCGGTGATGGGTCTTCTATATTTCTGTACGATGGTTTTGGTCAATCTTTTTCTCACCAGGGAAACCAATTTTCACACTTTCCAAACAGAACGACAGCGCCACACCGACTGACACTTCATTTACCTTTTGCTTTTCTTGTCTTTCGCTCTTCTCCCTGTATGTATTGGTTTACCAAAACCATTCTGCACCGTTCTTCGCACGTGTAAACTATCTCCATGTCTCTATCTTTATAATCCGCAGTCAAACACTGATTGTTGAACCTGAACTTCTCTCTGCAAGACTTTCTATGTCAATAACTTGTCAGTTACTCTAAAGAGCTTTGGAATAAAGAATTAGAAAGTATTACTATTAGTTTATGCTCTGTTTTTGAAGTCGCTGAGCTTGAGAAGAGAATATTTCTTTGCTTTTGCTTTCCTTGTACTTTGTTTTAGTAGGTATGGAGCGTTATGAGATTGTGAAAGATATTGGGTCAGGGAATTTTGGGGTGGCCAAGCTGGTTAGAGATAGATGGACCAAAGAGTTCTTTGCTGTTAAGTTCATCGAGAGAGGCCAAAAGGTCTTTTTTTTTTTTTTATGCTAATTTTGTTTGCTTCTTTAATTTGTTTCGCTTCACTTTCCTTAATTTTGATCTTTGCTTCATTTCTTGGTGCTAATTTTCGAAATTAAATTTGTTGCCATCATCTTTTTGTCATGTGGGTATTTTTGTGATGGGACATGAGTTCATGGAAGATTGGTTCTTTTCGTTGTTGCAGATTGATGAACATGTAAAAAGGGAAATTATGAACCATAGATCATTGAAGCATCCCAATATAGTTAGATTCAAAGAGGTTTGTTAATTGTTACTGAAATTTTTGTCTTGTGAGGGCTAATTCTCGTTCATTGTCTTGTCTTATAATTGTTGGGTACTGCACTGTCAAGGCAATAATGTCTAACCATATAATTCCATAAGATACTCATACTTGTTGTAAGGACTCTGCTTACCTGTTTTATTATTTCCTTTTATGATCTAGTAAGTTGCAATTGGAAATGTTCCCTTTCACATATAAAACACACGACAATCTAGATAATGAGTCTAATATTTCCTTACCTTCCATTCCTTTACTTCCCTCGATTTTCTTGAGAATCAAACTAGTAACAGAAGCCATGTTACTTTACACATCCTCTTCACTTTCAATTCAAGTGACCAGACCTAGGTGCTTGTTTTGGTTTGATTTTGTGGAGCACCGACCCAATTGAGTTTCAGATCCTAAAAGGGAATTTTAATGAAAGGGATGTCCTGTAATTTGTGATGGTACCATTTGCAGGTTCTGTTAACGCCTACCCATCTAGCCATAGTCATGGAGTACGCTGCAGGAGGAGAACTCTTCGAGAGGATATGTAATGCTGGTAGATTTAGTGAAGATGAGGTAGTGAAAGCAAGAAAGATCATGCAAATCATATCTCTCTCTCTCTCTCTCTCTCACTCTCTTATATCAGAAAATATGGGGTCTTTTGGATATTCAATGGAAATGACGTGTAGCATTTGAATATTTATGTGGATTTCATTTGTTAGCTTATTATTCATTTGATGTTTTACATTCTGGAGGTTTTGTGTCTATTTGAATCAGGCAAGGTTCTTCTTCCAGCAATTGATATCAGGAGTTAGTTACTGCCATTCGATGGTATAACTGTGTCCCTTTGTTCATCAATGTGTCCTTATCTTTCTACATTACTTTGTAATTGTATTATGATCTCTTATAGCATCTGATATGAGGGTTTCGTAATTTACAGCAAATTTGTCATAGAGATCTTAAACTTGAAAATACACTCTTAGATGGCAGCACAGCACCACGGGTAAAAATATGTGACTTTGGATATTCAAAGGTAAGCTTCTTATCTTGATGGTGCTGAACTGATAGTGTTCAGATATGAAGTTTGATGAACTCTTGATTGCTAGTTATCTTGATTTATTGTGTAGTCAGCTGTATTGCATTCTCAACCAAAATCTACAGTAGGAACACCAGCTTACATTGCTCCTGAGGTTCTGTCTAAAAAAGAATATGATGGGAAGGTAATACCCTTGTCTTTCTTTCCCTTTTTTTTTTTTGTCCTTTCAGTTTATGTGCTTTTACTCTTTAGTTGCTGGTCAGCCATCTGTACCATCACTAATCTGCAAGATTTATAGATTGCGGATGTTTGGTCTTGTGGAGTTACCCTGTATGTGATGCTAATCGGAGCATATCCTTTTGAAGATCCTGGTGACCCAAAAAACTTTAGAAAATCAATTGGGGTGAGTGATTACACAACGCAATTAACAAATAAACTATAAAATTAATGCAATTGTTAAAGGAATGCATGATTTATGGTGGAAATCTTATTAAACTACATTATTAAAGTACTATTATTAAATTACTATTGCTTTTTGCAGAGGATTCTGAGCGTCCACTATTCAATCCCAGATTATGTCCGAGTTTCTGTGGAGTGCAGGCACCTCTTATCTCGAATTTTTGTGGCGAATCCTGAAAAGGTAACTCGGCCTTTACTTTGCAAGAAAATATAGATATGTTGTCTGCTGTTATAAGAAAATAATTATATTCTGTGACAACATTATACCTTTGAACCAGAAGATAAAAAGGTGCCTAAATGTTGTCACTCAACCCCTGATTAGCATGTGATTTTGAAGTTTCTTGATACTTGATTAAGATTTGTGTATAAAAAGCTTATCTATATTTATAAAAGAATTCTTTTTTTTCCCCAACTATTCAATGGCTTTTGTTATGGTCATGGTTTTGCTTTGTTTGTATGTAGAGAATAACCATTCCAGAAATAAAAAATCATCCATGGTTCTTGAAGAACTTGCCCATAGAACTAACGGAAGGAGGCAGCTGGCAAAGCAATGACGTGAATAACCCATCTCAAAGCATTGAAGAAGTTCTGTCTATAATCCAAGAGGCAAGAAAAACTGTTGAGCTGCCAAAGAGTGGAGACAATTTGCTTGAAGGAAGCATGGATCTTGATGACATAGATGCTGATGTTGATTATGATACAAGTGGCGATTTTGTGTGCCCTTTATGAGCAATCTGAATAAATAAAATCATACTTTTTTGAGGTATTGTATACATGATTATAGGCATCATATTTTCTGTTAATGGATGAGTCCCTTTGTGTAATCCTTGTTTAGCCACATGGCATTTCATTTCCCTTTTTGTAAATCCTCTCTGTTGCTTTATTTGCAACCTTCAGTATTAAATATAAATTTTTGCTTGTGATGTGGTTGTATACTATTATTCAATGAATAGTCTCAATCATGCCTTCCTGCATTGTTGCATCAGATATCATGTGATGGGGAATTATAATATATATAATATATATATTTTAGGATTGTACAGATGTGCATGTTGACATGGAGGGCCATGATCCAGACACTTCCGGAGCTAAATTGCTTGTTCTTGTTGTTAATCAGAGGATTATTATACTGATACGAATATTATTTGTCTCCTAGCAAAGCACCATCAACATACTCCAGGTCTGCTATACTATTTAATTGTGTTATACAAGGAGAACCCATAAACATTCTTATAAAAGTTGATTTACTTTCTTTATTGTGCAAAATTTTTACATCCTTCAATTTATTAGACCACTAATTTTAAGAATTGAGTTTTGAAGTTAGATTTGTGTTAATAATATTGGAGGGTTTTTTTTTTTTTTTTTTTTTTTTTTTTTTTTTTTTTTTTTTTTTTTTTTTTTTTTTTTTGGAAATCTACGGAGATCGGTTATGTTTATAAGGGTTTTTTTTTTTTTTTTTAAATGTATTATAATTTTAATAATCAAATTCAATCAATATATATATATATAGTCCACGGGAAAATGACTCCTGTAATAAAGACCGGACATGAAATCATAATAAAAAATGTATAATAAAATTTGTTGATCTTATATGAAACTCTTGGAAGATTGGACATTGAAAGAATATATATGGATAAACAAGCTCGTTTGCTTGTTCATGAATTAATTGTTTCCACGAATAAAAATTGCTAAATTTAATGGAGAAAATGAATTTAATAGAGAAAATTTAATTGTTTCCTCTTTTCATTCTCCCAAATCCGAATCATTGTTGCGTTTTATTAACCTATAACTGCGGTATGTTTTTCATTTTCGGTAAATTAGGCTCCAGCTTAGATGAATTTTGTATCGGGTTCTGGCCCAACCCAATAAGCATCTTGAGGTTTGAAACCTTATTATGAGCTCACATGGGTATTCAAAAAAAGGCCCATTCGGGTGTCTCTTAAAGTGATATTAACTTAAAAGCCCCACTTGGATCTACATTACCAACACAGAAATATTAGCCCACGTGTACGGCAGATATGGTAAGAAGCACAGAAGATTTAACTTTTGGTACACATATTAGAATTCCCTCAAACCAATAAATACCAAACTTAACCCTTCTCAATAAACCCTAGAAGCAGAAGCAGAAGCAGAAGGCAAACTTTCTCGCGCTAGCGTCTCATTTTTGGCACAGCCGCCTCTGCTCGTACTGGACCAAACATGAAGGTTTCGATCTTTGCAAACTTTTCTCTGATTTCAATTCGATGAAGCCTAAAAATCAAACTCTGAAAGTTCAATTTCGTGATTACTAATAGAAGACTCTGTGTTTTCTTTATTCCTTTTTCAGTTCAACATTGCCAACCCCACTACGGGATGCCAAAAGAAGCTGGAAATCGACGATGACCAGAAACTGTAAGCTCTTGTTTTTCTTGTTAAAGTTTTCATCTTTATGATTATTTTGGAGATTTGTTTCCGCTTTGTTAAAGTCTTGTGAGATTACTGGCCTTGATTTTTAGTTAATACAATGCTCTCAGTTAGATATTATGGATTTCAGCATTAAGCATATGATGTTGGCTATGATTATTTATTGTAAGTACCCCAGCAGCTATATTGTTTATAGGATTTTAACCTTTTATAATAGCATTTTTAAGAACTCTCTCTCGTAGGTGTAGTCGAGCTGGATCCAAAGGGTTGAACTTTCCCATTTGGTTCAATAATTAACCATCAAAGGTAAATGGTTGGGAAGTGGGAATGGAAATGTGATGCGAACAATTTCTTTCTAGCATAAGTTGCAAGTTAAATTAGCCTGATTTTTGTTTATAGGTAGAGAATGTTTTGTTGACTAATATTGGTAGATACGATGGAAGAATTAGATAAAGCATTTTGAAACTTTTATGTAAATGGTTTATATTATCCTTGGTAAATGTCTGTTAGGTATGTTGTCATGTATGGTTGTCTGTTAATCCTTAACTACTTTCCTATATTACATATTACTTATTCATATTGATATTGTATTGTGATTCTGGTTTTTCAATGTCTTAAATGATGTTCATGCATAATGTTCCTTACGTTTTGTTCCTTTTGACTCTGTAGCCGGGCTTTTTTCGACAAGAGGATCTCACAGGAGGTCAGCGGAGATGCACTTGGAGAGGTATGCTTTATGCATGTGATAGTTTGCTACATATTGGATGCTTATATGTTCTCTTTTTATCCATTATCCTGTGTGTTTTTTTCCTTTTGTATAGGAATTTAAGGGTTATGTTTTCAAGATTATGGGAGGTTGTGACAAGCAAGGGTTTCCCATGAAGCAGGGAGTGTTGACTCCTGGCCGTGTCCGACTCTTGCTTCACAGAGGTTAGTGGATGCTTTTATTTTGGAGTTGACATGATAACTACATGCAGTGTTGGTGCATTTTGGCTTATTTGAAAACTTTTTGTTCAGGTCTTTGTTTCCTTTACTTAATGATGAGAAGAAATTCACTTTTGTTTGGACAGGAACCCCTTGCTTTCGCGGTTATGGAAGGCGAAATGGAGAACGCAGGAGGAAGTCTGTCCGCGGATGCATTGTCAGCCAAGACCTTTCTGTTTTGAACTTGGTAATTGTGAAGAAGGGAGAGCAAGATCTGCCTGGACTGACAGACACTGAGAAACCAAGAATGAGAGGACCTAAGAGGGCTTCAAAGATCCGCAAGCTCTTTAATCTCTCAAAAGAGGATGATGTTCGGAAGTACGTAAATACTTACCGCAGATCATTCACAACTAAATCTGGTATGCTTGTCACCTTCCTTGGTTAATAGTTGCTTTATTTGTTGTGAAGTACATTTTTTTTATGCCCTTGGTTTAAAGTTATGTATTCTGTGGTTCAGGTAAGAAGGTTAGTAAAGCTCCCAAAATTCAGAGGTTGGTTACTCCATTGACCTTGCAAAGAAAGCGAGCAAGAATTGCTGACAAGAAGAAAAGAATTGCTAAGGCCAAGTCAGAGGCCGCTGAGTACCAGAAGCTTCTTGCCACAAGATTGAAGGAGCAGAGAGAACGACGAAGTGAGAGCTTAGCCAAGAAAAGATCCAGGCTCTCTGCTGCATCTAAGCCATCTGTTGCAGCTTAGGTCCATGTTACTTAAAATCATGGAGTTTTGTTAGCAAGATGAAATGTTTAAGGTTTTTATTTGAATTTTCATACCTTGAGGTGTTTCGTTTGATGATTATGAAAAGTGCCTTGACGCTTCTTAGTTCATTGAATTCTTAATGTCATTTCGACAGTTTTCTATAATTTCATGGGAATATTATTGAATTTTGCATGAGTTAATCAACTTTGTTTCTCTGTTCATCTTTGTATTTTTATCTAATGATCCAGGACGAAATCCTGGATTTTTGGCATTTTCCATCGATTACTCTGTTATTAACCCTTGATTTCCCATTGTGAGTGGCAATACCATAGATTAATTTGAGACTGGTTTCTTGACAGCATACAAAAATTATCTTAAATGTGTTTTGTCGATGGCTGGGAATGTTTAACTGGGAATGTTAAACTAGTAAATATTTTGTACGTACGTGTGTATTGCCAATAATTATCAGATTTTTTCAATTAATTTGACAATGATCACATTAAACCGGTGAAATCCTTTAGTTTGGTTTCTGCAAAGTATGTCCTTCAAATGCATTTTTATTCCACAATTTACCGTTAAAACAATTACGCTGACAATTGTAAACATTGTATTATTCACACGTAAGTCTGACAAAAATTCCCATGAAAATACCTATTTAACTTGATGTGGAAAACCAAAAAAAAAAAAAAAAAAAAAAAAAAAAAAAAAAAAACAATTACAAAAAAAAAAAAAAAAAAAAAAAAAAACAATACAAATGGACCTATTGAACTAAAGGGGGAACAATACAATAAAAATGACTTAGTTAAGTTATTGTCAAATTCTGTTTACTGAGTACCAACAAATGCTAAATATCCAGAGTAGGCTTAATATGCAGCAGTTAGACCTCAATTAGACGACCCGCAACCTATCAAGAGATGCCCTTGTAGTTATTTAGTTCTCCCCAGACCGTCAGCTCAACCTCCTCCCACGACTCTGCCATTCTTAGTTCCTTCCACATGCTGAAAACAGCCCCCAGGACATTCTCTTCATGCAAGATACAGTAGCACCTACAGGAACGTAACCATCCAAATGAATCATACCACTTGAAAAACTCATGCTACAATTATACTAAACACCAACCGACCAATGCAAAAACACTAAAGCATGCAACACGCAAACTGCTGAGGTTTATCATTTTTATACATGTTACTGTAGGACAGTGAAAACATGCAAGATTATGACCATCAGCCATTACAGATGATTGTAAGCATTTTCCTTCATCCAAGTGCCATTAAGGAATGATCACTGCCACTACCAAGAAAAGCTCCTGATTATGCATATGGACTGCTGGATTATATTATATAAACTTATGTTTCTATAAGTACAAGAATGTCATAATATTCAAGGTGGTACGGCATAAAATATACTGCAAAATACATGAATCAGTGTCCATTAAATTTTAGATAGACCAATTCCAACCCCACAAAGCTATAGAAATTTAAATAATTTTATCTAAATGTATAAAACTGAGATTATTCATACCATGAATATCAGATTTAATATATAATCTAAAAAATAAATTTTAACCTGGTCACAAGTAGGGGAAAGAGATTGAGAAAGGAAGAAAAATCATCAGAAATCATGTACTTACATGGCATGGTATGAAAGTCGTTCAAACTTCTCACTGCCCTTTATCGGTTCATGCTTGCTTGTTAGCAAAGGTAGTTTATAACTTTCTAAAAACTGCTTAAGGAGACTGGAATCACC
The DNA here is from genome assembly GCF_014843425.1 of Jatropha curcas. The sequence continues at coordinate 71,619 of NW_023591415.1, read as the reverse complement.
TCTAAATACGTCCAAGTATACAGGTATTAGGTCATAAATGCGGTCACCTGCATAAGAAATGAAGAATCGAACTATGTAAATAATTATTGATGATCTCATATTTCACAAGGCGACAGATCATTATGTCAATTTAACTTATTTATTTTGGTTAGCTGAAATCAGCTACTTTTAACATGCAGGACAAAACATTAGGTGCCAATACTCAAGGCTTTGATGGTTTTGAGTTCAACTCCTCAGAAAGTTACTTCAGTGTATGGCATTGTCACAACAGAGGTAGAAATGGTAGTTTTGAAAGCCTAATTTCCAGTTGAAGAGTTCATTGACAATATGTGATAACATAGTATTGATATAGGATACATGGAATAGAACCAACAGTACAGTAAATGACATTTCAATATGAAAAGGAAACCAAATAAATGAGAAGTACTCACCAATAGAAAGATTACTAAAATCAAGAATGTGGCTGGGATGCCATGATGTAACATCTCCACCATCTTTATAGCCATTGGAACTGCTATCCACCAGACAAGCATCTCCATTTTTTCCACTGAAGCAAGAGGTAACGAAATTTGGTTCTATATGAATATTGTCATCCATAACATCTGAGTGTATCCAGGAGCAAGGTTTACCAACTTTGCTAACGCCATTTTCATCCTGTAATCAACTAGGAGTAAGAAGTTGCAAATCAACAATGATGAGTTGCATCAGCTAAAATAGATTTTTCCATTTTACATACTAACAAAATGATATTAATAATGGTACAACAACTAAAAGAGATGGTGGGATATGGGCAAAACCTCGTAAGAATCCAACAACTTTGTAAGATCATCAGGGATATATTCATGAACCTTTTGTATTAGTGTTTCTGGGATTGGATCTCCCCTACAAAATATACATGAATATTTCTTAGTAGAAAGGGATATTGTTGTCACACAGTTTTGGTACTACCATTTGAAAATAAATAAATTTATTTTTTTATGGATATGGGCATACCAATCCTTCAAGCGGCTTGTGACATTTTTCTTCTTCCTGGATAGAGTTCTGATGAAGATTTCCCATTCTGCAGGAATGTCAGATCTATAGGAAAGCTCCTCCCAAGAACCATTGGCAAAGGGCAATCTCATTTTTGGTTCAGCAACTGACAAAGTTGACTTGTTAAAACGTGGATAGGGTAGAAGATGAAGGTAATGCAATTGTTCTCCCAGAAACGAAGCCAAACTTAGAGCATCTTCCCATGATAGTGTATCTCTTCTGCTAACGGAGCATATATTAGATGGTACCAATAAATATTATTTCTAGCAGAATTAAAAGGCTCCAAGTATGGTTGTGATGACTTACAATTCAGCAAATATCTTTCCTTTGCATCGTTTCGTGACAATGAATGGCCATATCTCTGAGCAGCCAGCTGATTTTGCCTGTTCATTTGCTGACATCCCGGCTTGTCTGCATTCATATTGTTTCTTGCCCCACACACCAAAAGGAAGATCGTCCTCTTTGCAATTCTCTGGAATAATATTGCTCATGCCAATCAGATTAGGCACTCCTTTGCCATCCCAAGGAATAATTTTGTGAGTTCCATTCTCAAGATAAAGAATCCCGCTTGCCCAAATTTCAGGAACATGATTTTTCAAAGAGGAGTTGGCTTCGTGCAGCACATCATAAAACTCAAGCTGCAAACAAGCAATGTGGAATTAGACCATCCTGCAAGGCAGCTGACAAGGAAAAATAGATATTAAAACCATACCTCACTGCCTATACTATACATTGAAGCTTCCAGACCTCCTTCAACAAAGATTTTAACAGCACAGTCTGCTAAGAGATAAACCTGTTGCAAAATATAATAGTTACCAACAGCTCAAGGAGAACAAAAACTTCCAATTCAGTGAAGAAAATGTTCTGTTAATAAACATATTATAGATACACTAACATGATTCCTAAAATTACTGTTCATAGGAACAGTAATTTTGGGAATTATAACTCTGCCCTTTATCTGTACAGGTTGAGAGTTGGGATTTTTTTTTTTTTTTTTTTTTTTTTCCCTTTATCTGTTACAGGTGAAGACGTGGGTGATTTTTTTTTTTTTTTTTTTTTTTTAGTTTCAATTACATTTTAAAAAATAAAATAAAGGAATTGTGTGATTTTTTTTTTTTTTTTTTTTTTTTAGTTTAATTACATTTAAAAAAATAAATAAAGGAATTGTGTGATAGAACGTTAAAGACACATTATGCATTTAACAACAAAATTATTCTTTAGATTAATCCCACTTTATATTTGAAAGTATCTCAAATTAAAGACGCATTGTTAAAAATTATATAGGATATACTTAATAAAAAAATAGATATATCAACACCTTCAATTTCCTCATGCCTCGCAAATATAAGTCAAACTAGGCTGAAGAATGACTAACGCTTTGAGGATTAAAATCTTAATATCTTGTTGATTGAATTAACATCAAATTCAGATGTGAGGTGACTCATGAACTGACTCAAATAGTCTTTCCGATGGAACTACAAGGAACGAGTTTTGTTTCTCTTATATGGTAATCCAATGTGCTCTGCGACCAATGAATTTCCTAATCATGGATCCCTCCTTTAAACCAGATATCATTTCCAGCTGCAGAATAGCTGAATGATAAATCCATAGAAAGCATTAAATCAAAGTGTCATGAACCATCTCCCACATTGTCATTGCAACAGCAATTAGGGGATTCCTAATGCATCTGTTGAATCCAATGACCCCAAAATAACTCCATTAGCACTTCTGAAAGAGGCAACTTGGCATTGTAAGTGCTATCAGAATCAATCTAGACTCAACACCAAGCAAGTGGCGTGTTGTTCCATTCTAATTCTATTTTAAGTTAATTATCAGCCAAAATTGTTGAGTTACTCCACATGCCATACCCTGGAAGCACATTGATTTCAAACAGGGAAACACGTAGTGACAGTGAGGGAAAAAAAATTCCATGGTATATTTTGTAGGTCCATTGATCTGATAAAAAAAAAAAAAAAACTCTAGCTAGCACACTTTTGGTGATCAGGGCACGGTATAACAACAAATATCTTTTGCTTTTAGCATTTGAATAAATGAGCATGAAGTGGCAGGTAAGCTTCCAAAGGGAAACTTCAAACAGAAAAGCTGTTACATATATTATGTTCCATCATGATAAAACACGTACCGGATTGCTGCCCGTGCCAACTGGTAGCTTTTCATCATCTGTGGGAGGAGGTAAATTGTGGAACATACAAATTTCTGTCAGGCAATTGAACCATTTGTCTGCATTTAGTGTTTTACATGCTCCCTAAAAGATAATTCAGAGCAAATTAGAAATAGTGTAAGGTATCTTTTAACATAAAGGACTATCCAGCTGACAATCCGGATCATGGTCTCCACCACTAACACATGGTTTTGTGATATATAATTGTGGTAGATGTATATCATTCAATATTATCAATTACAGATGTATAATGACATAAATCATAGTAATTCTAAACAAAAAGGTCCACATAAGGCTTCCTCAATAATTTGTCTCTAATTGTTCAAATAATTGTTCACAACAACGGAATAGATTCCATGAGAAAGACCATCAATTTCAATCTTTACCCTGATGATTATTGACATTCCAAAAAGGAATAGAGCATACAAAACATCCCACTACTTTTGGTAGCTTATTGTGGTTTACAAGATGGTCCTCTTAGATTCCTTAAGCTACTTTTGGTAAAGTATGTCAGGCTTGCCAAAAGAAAATTGCTTCTTTCTTTGGCAAATAGAATTATCAAAGCATAAATATGAAGGGCAATAAAAATATTATACCTTCCATACAAGCCCTCTCATTTCTGGTTTTCTGATCCAAAGCTTGGATAGCCATTCCCTCATTTCTCGTTGTCCTATGGAGTTGCCTGGGCTCCATAAGGAATTGTAGTGGTCTCTGTCCTTAGACAAGAATTTGCTTAAGAATTCTATGTCATAAGAAAAATCTTGTTTCCACAACCCATAACTTTTAGAGTTACCATTCTTAGTTTCATGTTCTGGATCTTCTGCAAGTTCTTGAATTTTTACCCTCTTCTCTTTCCTTGTCAGGTCTGGGTCACTCGGATCATCTTTATCACACATTGCACTTATTTCAATGTCTTGTAAACCACCTTCATCAAGAGCCAACAATCCAGCACGACAAACTCCTTTATGCCGATAACCAGGTGCCATATCCAGACATACATATTCAAAGTTTTTAGAATTTACAAAATTTTGTGTAACAGCAATAGTTGTTTCAAGATTCAGAACACAATGCCACCATCCACTTGGAACAAAAATCGTTTCCCCAGGTAGCTGAGTACACTCTATTGGCTTGTCTTCATCAGCAAGAAGTGGATAAAAATCTAACCACCACTGTATACAGACATACAAAAAAAGAGGAAGGTTGACTTCAAATGTCTTAGCAAGGACAACAAGAATCACAGAGGAATATTATGTGTTCAACAGGCACCTGAAGTGATGATGGAGTGTCAATATTTACATCTCCATCTTCTTCATTTACATGCACTGTGACACCTATAGGTACCCTGCCAGGAGGATACATTGCCCACCTATTCAAACACAATTGTTACATGGTCAACAGATATTATCTCCATATTAAATAGATATCACACCTAATGTAATGATAATTATAACACCAATAAAGCATCAAGTCAATGAATGAAAACTCAAACTGACCCTGGGAATACAAGGATAATGTGATCCACACAAGTGGAGGTTTTCAATCAAGAATCACACAGATAAGAATCCATGAAAAGACATACATAAAGAGCGCCTAAAATAAACAGGGAAACAAAGCAGGGAGCCTGTTTGAGTGGGAGTAAGCTTCCCAAACCAAATGGGATGGACAAAAATAGCGATAACTCAAAATTCCGGTCCTATTAAAGGTGAAAAAAAGTTGAATGGTCATGATTCTGTTGCACAAAAATAACTTGGCACGAATGTGCACCTCATGCCTGAAATGGGCAAAGGCTAAAGTAATTTATGAAGACAGTCCCAGCATCATGGGAAAAAAAATCTCTCCTTTGTCAATTTGGCAACCCAAACACTAAAACAAACTACAGAATCTTAGTAGTACCATACTCAGGAAAGTTTGATTGTTGAAGGAAACAAAAGTAGAAAGTAAGGAAGACACGTTCTCTCAATACAAATTGCCTGCACACTGTCTTCGCCCTCATATCCCTATGAGCAAGAAGCAAATATCAGATTTTACTGATAAGATTGCAAAAATTGCTGAGCAAGTGGCTACAATACCACACAAGAGATTTCATATGAATAGAGAAAACTCCAAATGGCTATATTAAGTCTGAGGTTTAACAAATGGATCAGGTTCAACCTGCCTGATATGAAGCCTGCGTTAGTGACAATTATATCACTTATCGGTAATAGTTAGCACTTACTATAATACAATTTTTTTTGGCACCACTAGATGGAAAATTTTACATTGCACCATAGAATATCTATCATATATATAGCTAATGCAATTGAGGTATAGGAAACCAAAAACCGATGTCATCTTCAGCGACAAATTTTTTATACATGCCTCATATTTCTTTTAAACTTTTGTTTGGAAGTATCTTTCTTACAGCCAATATCTTCAGCGAAAAGGTATAAAAAAAATGAAATATCCATCATATGCACATGGTTTTATCTGGCCTTGATTACCATCAGATGAAATCTGACACAGAATTTACATTAAAAATAATGCATTAAACAGAGAACATCCCATGTATGTATACATGCTGTTGTCAACAAGTGAAGCGCTAATTTTACCTTTTACGGCCACATAGAAGAGTATTCCAGGCACTGGTGAGTGCTGGATCAACATGCCAAGATGCGCCAGACCTCTCTGGCCCAATAATAAGCCATCTGAAGGGAGGCCGCTTCTCTTTATCTAGTATTTCAAAGAAGTCTTCTTGAAATAGATAAGGCACACTGTAATCCTTCAATAAGCTGGGTGCAGTTTCCCCAAACTGCATTTGCAGAAAGTCAGGCTTAAATGCCTTATGTAAAGGAAAAACAACCACACACAGAGTCCTGAGCAATACCTTGTCATCAAAAATATATAGGGGATCCTCATCGTGCTGAAAGTTCATGTATGAGACATAATCCTTGAATTTCATTGAAACTTTTCTGGAGCTCCTCTGAGAAATTTTAAAAGCGGTATCTCCATATTGCATTGACAATTGATCAATTGTCCATGTATTCCTTGCTTGCCAATGATCAGCCAATCCAGCAAGCAAAACCTGGTACATTGTGCGGCATAAGTCCCGTAAACAAAATTAAGAAGCGGAAAAAAAATGGTAGTACTGATTTCAGCAGCCAACACGGAAAGATATAAAATGATGAAAGGACACCTATAGTAGACAAACAACAAACATTTGGACAGAAAAAAGATTGTTGGTTACAAATTCTGATGCATTTTATCTCATGTGTTCATATTAAAAAGAAGTTTCTAGAAAGTGTACCCAAAACAAGATAAAGGAATTATATATTTCAAGAAAGATAACTATAGTACGATATTCCTGAAAATCATGTGTATAAATTAACATACATGTGAAATGAGAAGTTGTTTACATAATTTGTCTATTCCTAGTAACAATGGAAGACCCAAATATCAGAAAATTACTATAAATGAGCCTAAAATGGGAACAGGAAAAACAAAAATATGGACAAAGGTGAATGTATAGAATTCCCTAAGGCATGTAATTTTAAAGAGTTAAAATATTATCCTCTCACTCCAACTAATCTACAGTACAAGACAATTGTCACTATACCGGTTTCCTCGCATCGTATTGATGAAAAAATTCTTCTGAAGACAGGTCTTTCTTTCTTTCCACATTCCCAACATCAAATGAAAACCCAGACAAACTAGTATTACACCTGTATAATCTTCTATACAAGAACAAAGAGTAGAAACCTGCATAATCATACAGAAGAACTAAGCTAAATAACTGCGTCCTTAGATGTAATCGTCACGAGAAAACACAAAGAAAACTGTGCTACAAGTACATACCATCAAAAAAAAGTTGTTTTCCACAGCATTCTTTATATTCATCAGGCACATTCTCTCTGTATACCCCAAAAAAAAAAAAAAACCCCTCATATGTTACATGTGGCAGGAAATTAAGAAAAATCATATAGTTAACCTCTTGAGAAGAAAATAAGTTAATATTAGCACTCTCTAAAGGAAAAAAAGGATATAATTTTAAATCTCAATAAATAATCTCTTAAAAAAAAACATATGCCGCAAGTAATTCGAAGCGTGACTACTGAGACATACAAATGCAACGTGGTTTTCTTCCAGGAGCCTCCGTACTGAAGCGGGCCATTGGCTGTATTAAGACATAAACTCATCCATAGTGGTTCTTCATTGCAAAAAATGTACATAACGCTGCACAGAAAGAACGAAGAAATGAGAAATGATGAAAAGACAAACATACGCCTATCCCATACCAAAGAAAAAAAAAAAAAAAAGAAAAGAAAAAAAAAAACCATCAGTAACAGAATTAACAGATCATTTAATTTTATTTGAAGAACTTAACAATCAAATTAGAGATTGAAAATCTAATGTTGCCAATAAGGTTCAATTCTGGGAATAAGAAAGTGGCACTTAAGCGTCACTTCCAGTCAGGATTTATAGAGAAACATATTATCAAGTCAATTGAAGAACTATAAATCCATAAATTAGAGAACAGAATTAAGAGAAAGAGGCATAATATGAGAATATATTACACCTGCTAACACAAGAGAGACGAGCTACATCTCGAGGAGTAAGATACTCCAGAATAGCACAGATGAGTTCATCGGGAAGGACTTTGAGGTTGCCAAGAGCGTCCGGTCTTCGATCTCTAATTTCAAAACCTTGAACTTGAGAATTCTCCATTGATGAAATGAAACAGAATAGAAGTATCAGATATTGGATCCAATTCCTTTATAAACGTTTGCGATTAACTTTAGAGGTAAAACGCGGAGAGTTGCCGTTTGAAGAAAGCGCGCCTCGCTGTCGAAAACTTAACGAGATGGATACCGTGTCCACGTAATATTCACGCCACTTTCCTTTTAATTTATTGTTCTTTTTCTGCTCTGCAGTGTTCACAGTTTTGGAATTTTGGGGCCAAAGAAAGCCCATTAGTGTCGTGAAGTTTGAATTCTGGGTTGGGTCACAAAATATCTGGGCTGCATTGCCAAGATTTAGTTGCAACTATATAACGGTATTTTATATGGACCTAGCCCTTTACTGCATATGACTCTGTTTGCCTAGGGAAAGTAAAATAAGTATGTAATAATCAATCAATGCATTTTTTTTCCTAGTTATTTTTCTAATCTCATGTTTTTGAATGAAAAGAGCGGGAAAAAAAAGAGTATATTTCACATTAAACAATGTATTTTCCTAACTTATTCATCATTTTTTTCATTCCCTTAGACACTTCTTTCATCATTTTTAAACAAATAAAAAATTCATTTCTTGTTCTTTTCCTCATATATTTTCTTTCCTTAAAAAAAATATCTATTTTTCTAAGCAGAACCTATGTGTCCAAAGTCATAGATAACATATGCATATAATCGGTTTTTAATTTTTAATTATTAATCATAGGAAAATACTTATTTATACATATGAGATGACCTACACTAAGCCATCTGCACCAAATAAGTATATGAGATTGACTTATTTAAAACTCATCATACATTAGATATGGATAAGTCATTCTATTAATTGAATACATGTTTTGCCGTGGATAATAATTGCCGATAATTTTTAGTTAATAAATTATAAATACTGACGTTTACTAAATTTTAATAATAATCTATACCACATATAAAAGTGGGGATCAGAGAAAATAATGGGATTATTTATAATGTCCTTAGTGAAATTTTAAATATTTTAAAATAATCTTATTAATGATCAATTAAATTTTATTTGAAATATTATATTTAATAGATAATTAATGTTACGATAATACCCTTAGTGAAATTTAAAATGTTCTAAAATAAATTATTAATGACCAATTAAATTTTATTTTAAATATTATGTTTAACAGATAATTAATGTTAACTGTATACCAATTAAATTTTATTTTAAATATTATCCTTAATAGATAATTAACGTTAACTATATATAATGTTACCTGGAATATTACCAATTAAATTTTATTTTAAATATTATCCTTAATAAGATAATTAACGTTAACTATATATTTTAATAAATATATTTTATTTAATAAATATATTTTATTTTTAATTATTTTAATCTTATATATTAAGGCTATATATGAAAATTAAATATGCCTTTATTTATTATATATGTTTTTAGTTTTATTCATTTGAGGATTTAAATTAAATGTGATAGCTAAATACATATTACATATTTCATGTATTTATTATAAGTATTTTGCTCTCTTTAACTTAATAGATAATAAAATAAATTTATAATCTATAATTTACGTAAATGTGGGAATAGAGGATGGAATTATGGAATTTCCAAAAGTAACTTTAGTTTAATTTGGAATTCCTAATATATCATTTTAATTCATTTTTTATGCATTTTAATTGGAAAAAATAAATCTATCTATCCTTTTGAAGGTCTTTTTTAGTTGTATTTTTAATGTTCTTTTAATCGAAGAAAATACATTCCATTTATCCTTTTGAATATCCTTTTAGTTAGATTTTTATGCATTTTAATTTGAGAATATATATTTTTATGCATTTAATTGAGAATATAATATATATATATATAATATATAGTATATATATATAATATCATATATATTATATATATATATATTCTAATTGATCTAATACATTAGTGTCATTTGATCTTATAACATTATTGTCCAATAATTTTTATAATTAATAGTTTTTTATGTTCTTAATCATATATTCTCATGTTATATTATTTTTTAGGAGGTAAATAAAAAAAATCTTAATTCAACTATTGAAATGGAACTTAAATTCTCTTAATTTATTATATTCTGAATTTTTTAAAATATGATTAAACACTTTATTATTAGAATCTATTAGTTAATTTCACTGAAAGTAAAATTTAAAATATATTATTTCTCTTTGATTTATTATTTTTTATTTTTTTGGAAATAATTGTGTATACTTATTTGAATCATTTACATATTATTGTATTTTAAAATTTTTAAAATTTAACAAAAGCAACGGAAGTATGAAATTATAGTATTTGACTAATATTAAAAAAAAAAAGAGAATTTTTACTTTTTTAGTCTAATGAAATCTTTTTTGAAAAAAAAGGCTATAAATGTTTGAATTTGTTATGATTTTTATTTTCAGCTTTTCTATATTAAAAATGAAATAAAGAGAAAATTCATGAGTTTTTTTTATTCAATATTTTATTCTTTTCTTTTTGGAAATTATGGAATTTTATTTAATCTTTCTATGATTTAATTGGATATATTTTCTAAACATATTTTTAAATAAAATATAAAGATAATTAGACCTTTCAAATATTTATATGAGTTTGTAATTTTTCAATTTAATTTCATTTATATATTTTTTAAACTTGAAAAATTACATTTTATTACTAATATTATAGTTTAAAACTTTACATATTGATTCCTATGTATAGCAATTTATTTTTTGATTTTATACAAGGACATGGTCCAAAATATTACATGCTATTAATAAAATTTCAGCTTAATTTCATCCGGCGAAAATAATTGACATAAAGATCAAAATCATATCTTATATTGCGGCTGTGCATAATAAATCTTAATTTATTAGCATTGCCAAATTATAGAACATTTTGCAGTATGGTAAATACAAATTTAGAGTGGATTTATATAATTAATTAATAATAAGATTATATTTTTTTATTGAAAGGAGAAGCAGAAATATCATTTTCTTTTCGATTAGATATTACAATATAGAACATGTTAAAAAAAATTCATTGTATATATAAAGTGCAATATTAATAATCATTGTATTTATTTTAATGTAAATAAAAATTTATACTTTAATAATATAAATAACAAAATTAAACGAGTATATAGCGAGTAACATTAATGTGCAACGCACGTCATAAAAGAATTAGCGGTTATTTAAATGTAAAGTAATTATTAATATATAATTATTTATGTATATATATACATATATTATTTTTTAAGGTGCACATATTTAGTTTTTATTTTAATTATTATATAAATACAAATATTAGATATTTATATAACGTAAATACATCTGATGTACCCAATTTAAAATACAACTGATAGAATTGGTCTTAAGAGGGAGTTTCTCTCTTTGACATCCTTGCATGTTACAATTCGGTGATGATTACTGATTGCTACTATAAGTACTAAATCCAAAGAATCTGACCATAAACTTTTTAAGAATTAATATCACTTGTATTTTTGCAGAAATAGACGTACGAAACAAAAAAATACTTGCAAAAATATTATTATAGAGGACGCAGAATCCATCATCTTGTATCAGAGTTGGTCTGGATTCTTCGCAAACCAATATAAAAGCAAAACTAAATTGAATTAAAAAATCAGTAATTGCCATATTGAATAATTCAACAAAGACTATTTCATGTAATCCACCAAAAATCATAAATTTCATATTTTTAGAAGCAGCCTTTTTAATTTTCTTTATTCCTTCATTTCTTCAGAGTCTCAAACATTACTGCCTTCAGTATACACATACAACACATTATAAATTAACTTGAAGTTATAAAGTTCTACTAATACAGGCTTTAACAACTTTATGCAAAGGGGGAAAAAGAAAAAAAGAACATATCGGTGAGCCTTCAAATGCCATTCTCTACAGGCTTATGGGAGCAATAGAGGGTTGAGACTTGATCCTTCTCTTTCTAAGGCGCTCTGCAATGATGAATGCAAGCTCTAGAGATTGTGAAGCATTGAGTCTAGGGTCACAGTGGGTGTGGTAACGCGAACTCAAGTCATCAAATGTCACAGTTCGAGATCCCCCGATGCATTCTGTCACATTTTGGCCAGTCATCTCTAGATGAACTCCTCCAGGGTGGCTTCCTTCTTGGTCATGCACATCAAAGAATGCTCTCACCTCCGCCTGTCCAAATAAAAGATAATTTAAAGCAACGACATTGCTGTGAGACTATGTTTTTATCAGCTACATAGAAACCATAGAATATTGACACGAAGTTTACTGTACATAAAATTCTATTTCACAAAGAGAAACCCCAACAACAGCAACAATCTCAAAATTGCTCTTTAGCATGGTCTGTAGCAAAGGTGTAAGAAGGACCACAGTCGAAAGCAACAGTTTAAATATTCTAATATTAAAAAATGGATTTTGTCAAACTTGCACAAAAAGATAATATAACCACCGACCCACTGATGCATTTCTAGCTTAACCATTGATTGCACACTTAGAAATATCAATTGCCTAATCTGCCCCCCTTTACAATTAGTCGTTTTCTCACCTACCACACCTTTTCTTTTATTGCCTTCATTTGTCTACTTCTAGAAAATCAACCGGTCTTAATTCAAAAGCTACAGCGTACCCCACCATGTTTACATTAGGCCAACTTGTCCAACACTTGAAGATGGCCCACAAATACAAAAATAGGTACTAAATTAATTGCAATCATTAATTGGAAATAATAGCTTTTATACCAGGATAGTAATGCCAAATACGGGAGGAAAAAAATGCTTCTCATATCAGTTACCACTGAACCACACATAAAATAACAAAATAAAAAGCCGTTCAAAAACTAAAACTTTGTCCTATATTTGGATTTCAGATGCTTATCATATATTCTTGTCGCCATAGAATAACATTTCCTCGCTTCAGTTTCGTTTTAATTTTTCCGCACGTTGAAGGTAGGGGTAAATGTCTATACAGCATATAATTTAAACTCCTGATAATTATTCCATATGGAGTGAATGTAAAAGTATGCAAGTAAGATTGAAATCATACCCTGATGGAATCAAATGGTCGAGTTTTTAGACCACAAGGAGCCTTAATGGTGTTTCCATGCATAGGATCACTGACCCATGTGACAATTTGCCCAGCCCTGCGAACTGCCCTAATTAGATGGGGAAGCTTCACTCTCATATTCTCAGCTCCCATTCTTGTAATAATTGTTATTCTTCCTGGTTTGTTCTGAGGATTCAGAATCTCAATGAGCTTAACTAGCTCATTTGGATCCATCTTATCACTCACCTGAAGCAAAGAAGACAAATTGCATGAGAACATAACCATCAATTACATAAATTGTCAATTCGAAGTCAGACAGTTGTCAAGTTACAATTCATGAGAATAAAAAGAAACAGAATTTAACAAGTTGATAAGCATAAAACCACATTTTCCCGACATATAATTTTAAAAAAATTGTTAAGTCAAAGTTTCATTTATTTGTTCAATGTTTATGGTTACCACAAATATGAATTAGATAGATTAAAAAAGAGAAAGTTAACCTTAATGCCGAGAGGATTTGCAACTCCTCTCAAAAACTCAACATGAGCACCATCTAGCTGTCTGGTACGTTCCCCAACCCAGAGAAAATGGGCAGAGCAGTCATAGTATAGGCCAGAAGTTGAATCGAGCCTGGTAAGTGATTGCTCATATGGCAGAAGCAAGCACTCATGGGATGTCCAGAACTCAGTTGTTGTCATAATAGGATGGTCAACAGTGAGACCAGCAGCAGACATGAATCCAAGGGCCTCATCAACCCGGTGAGCAAGTTCCTTGTACCTATCACACCAATAAAACAATAAACGTATTTTAGATTAAGGCAGCCAAGGTGAATCAAAGCCTAACTAGAATTTGAGAATTAAAAACTATTTAATAATCACATCACATCCATCAGCAATTCTGGTCCATGTTTCTACTAAATTTGCAGTTAAAATTTCCAATATGGCAACTGAACTTCAATTCATGACGCCACTAAGAAAATCGTTCAATTTGGTTTTGTTCCAATAAGGTGTCTACAGTATATTTTGATAGAATTTGTATTAGCATTTTGATTCAATGGGTAAGTATAATTTTTTTAATCTACGTAAAATTAAAAGTGAACTACAAAACTCTCTTGGCTTAATCATTAAGTAAAAAAACAAATTAAGCATAGCTATTTAATTTTACAGCTAGAAATTGAAGTTAACTGACCTAATCAAGAATCAAGCTTAGCAATCATATGGGTGAAAATAAATCCCATGTGATCTTAATGGGGAAAGAACAAGGTTGTGAATGAATCTATGTTAAGCTAAAAACAGAGCATATAGAAACATGCGAAACTAATGTTTGGGTTCCAGATATGCATTTGCTAAAACACATTAAAACAAAATTTCGGAACATGTCAGACTACAATTTAAGGTGTAGATAATTCCCAACATTAAACCGGACAGTAAATCTATCAGATTATGTAGTAGTAAATTTTAATAGCTGATGTGAAGCCCACACCACACAATCAGACTCTAAAAAGGCAACAAACACACAAACAGCAAAAAAATCAATCCTTCAAGTGACTCTCATTTGTCTCTACTCCAGGAACTTATATTCTATCTAATACCAAAATCTACCACCCCACCCAAATAAAGAAATATGAATAGAAGTACACTAAAGTTGCCTAATTTGAACAATACCTATCTCCCTGTTCGCTGTGCTCAGCGAAATCAAGATTCCACTGGGTTACCCTCTGCATAGCAGCATATCCACCGGTAGCAAATGCTCGAAGAAGATTCAAAGTTGCTGCTGATTGACAATAAGCTCTGATCATCCTTTCCGGATCAGGAACTCTCGACTTCTCATTGAAAGCATCTCCATTTATGTTGTCCCCTCGGTAACTAGGCAACTTCACTCCATTCTTTTCCTCAAAAGGCTCCGATCTTGGCTTCGCAAACTGACCCGCCATCCTTCCCACCTATAACAGTAACCAACATGTCAATTAAAATTAAAAGAAAAATCAAAAGGCTATAATTTGTTTTATTTTCTCATTTGGTAAAAGTAAACGGACCTTGATAACGGGCATTTGGCCACCAAACATCAAAACAGCACCCATCTGGAGGAGAATCCTGAAAGTGTCACGGATATTATTGGCGTTAAACTCCTTGAAACTCTCTGCACAATCTCCCCCTTGTAATAGAAAAGCATTTCCCATTGCAGCCTCAGCAAGCTTCTCCTCCAAGCTCCTAGCCTCACCGGCAAACACAATCGGAGGGAAAGCCTCGAGAGTCTTGAGCACCGTTTCAAGGTCCTCCTTGCTCGGGTATTCCGGTAACTGCAGAGCCTTCTTTGACTTCCAGCTGTCGACGCTCCATTTCCCAGGAACCACATTGATTGTTGTCGGCGCCGCCGCCGCCGTTGCCGCGGCAGCTGCTGTAGAAGTTTTCGCATTCTGTTGTTTTTTGTCAGGGACAATCGGATTCTTTGAAGGATCGGCGGAATGGACGGCGGAGATGTGAAGGACAGATCTGGTAGGTAAGACAAAAGAAGGTTGGTTAGGTTTCTTGGGGGAAATGAAAGATTTGGTAGGAATAATGGAAGTGCCAGTAAGAGACATTTTGTTTATTTTTGCTTTGCTTTTGTTTGCGTTTCTTGTTGAGGCTTGGTTTTTGACTGTGAAAAACCAAAAAGAGGTATTCAAGATTTTTAGATTGTCCCTGAGAAGAGGTTGAGAGACAGATGAGAAGGGTTTTATAAGGATGGTGGCGTCTGGTGGAGATACGTGTGTGATGGCGTTGGTGGTAGTTGAACTTGAAGAGAAGAGAAGAGAAGAGAAGGGTATTTTCGAATATATGTGATTAGAAGAGTGTTTTTTGGGTATCTGTAGTTCTTTAATTGGGACAAGTCAATTTATTTTAGTAAAAGAGATTTCTTCACCAACTAATCGCCACTTATTGTAACGGCGGCAGCTTCGTTGGCTCGTAGCTGACCCCAGCTGAAATATTTATTATATTCACTTGTAATGTGTTTGTTTGGCCTTACGAGAACCGTTTTTTTTATAACTTATAACCGATTCAAATCTAGATTTATTATCGATTTAACAAGATAAATATATCAAAGTTTAATATCTTAAACTTAATGAAAGTTATCTTTTATTATCAAACTCTTATCTGCTAATGTGTCAACTTAAACTTAATGAACTAGAAACAGAAGCATTAATGGTGGTATACTGGTACTGCCACCTTATAATTACCACTGCTCATGCCTTATTAATTAAAACTTTTTTTGCTCAGTATTGACTACTGATTTGTGAGCTCCAAACCCATGTAACTTTATATGTTAATTTAAAAAGGACAAGAGATATTTTTCAGGAATCCAAAGAACCATGTGCATATAAAACGGCAAATATATAAAAATGCATGAATACCATAAAGATGATAAGTATGAAATTCTGATTTTGGCAGTACATGGGGTTGGCGGGTTTGGAGTTATATTTAATTTTAGAAAAATGCTAACTTTTTCTAGACCTAAGTATCAATTATATTAGCTATGGTAGCTTTTGTGTCACAAGAGCACAGGACTCTACACACTAGTCGTTTTGGTGATGGACAATTACCTACTCTTCAGTCCTTTTGTTTGTTCAACCAAAATTTTGGCTGAATTTCTTTTTTTTTTTTTTTTTTTTTTTGTTTTGGTGATGGTACAAAATTACTAGCTCTTTCAGTCCTTTTGTTTGTTCAACCAAATTTATGGCTGAATTTCTTTTTTTTTTTTTTTTTTTTTTTTTAATTATGGGCTATGCAACTTCTTTATAAGCAACTTTTTTTTTTTATGAATAAAAAGTTGTACTTCTTCCCTTTTAAACCTTAAAATATAAATTTTTATATCTTGTTTTTTTTTTTTTTTTTTTTTTTTTAATTATGGCTATGCAACTTCTTTTAAGCACTTTTTTTTTTATGATAAAAAGTTGTACTCTCCTTTTAAACCTTAAAATATAAAATTTTTTTATCTTTGAATAAAGTCTTTCATGCTGTTCTTATTGAAGGAAATTACAAATTACCTTTTTTTTAACATATTTTCTGAAAGTAAAACTCATCACAGTCAGATACACTGCACGTATTCTGTAAGTAAATGTAAAAGTAAAATGGATTTCTTAAAATTGACGAATCGTTAACTAGATAATCTTGCTGATATAACCAACTCAAAATGTATATAATTATAGTTATAAGATAAGCTCTAATGAGAGCATTCAAACTTATAATATCATATTTTTTTTAAATAATCCTTTTCTTAATAAATTTGATTCTTTTTAAGGTTTTCTACGCACTTTAACATTATTTAGTGAAAACTCATTTTAAAAACATTTTTTTTATTACTGAGTTAGTTTTTTTTATGTAGTTTCATTTCTATAATTAAGTTAACAATTATATTTTAAATTGTGAGAGTGTTTATTTTGTAACGAATTTGGAAAATATTTTTTTTATTAAATATGAGAAAAATGTAAAAAAATGTAATTTATGAAAAAGCCACCGGTAATAGGTGGTAAATAGTGACTGATGGTAGTGATTACGTTGATTCATAAATTAAAAAAAATATAGATTTATAAGATTTGTCAATATTCGAAAAATATTTCGCACTCTCGAAAATGAAAAGTTATTTTTCTTAAAAAATGATTTAATTTTTTTTTATCATGAAAATATTTTCCGTTGACTTATTCTTCTGAACGTCCTAAACAACGAAAAATTGTGAGAAATATTTTTCTGCCACTAATTTTACAAAAACAAATGGAATCTAAGCCTATGCTGTACGGATGGAATAAAAAGTAATAAAATATTAATTTTTTTACTTTAAAAAATAAAACTAAAAGCAGAAAAAATCAATTTAATCGTGGAACACGAGGAAGAAAGACCAGGAAACAATCTTAAATTTTTTAATTTTGAAAGTAAAAAGTTGAACAATTTATTTATTCATTCGGCTAAAAAATAGGATAAATTGAGCCAAGCCAAAGAGTTGGTAACGAGGCTTGAAAAAGAGATCACCTAACCAAAGTGATTTGGTGGGTGTCTTGTCAAGAAAAATGAAGTGATAATGGCCCAAAGGCCAAATTTGATATTTTATTGTAAAATTACAAGCAGACCCTTTTACTGACAAAAAGCTACCCACACCACATAGGATCATGTGGAGGGTTAAACTTAGAAATCAAATAATAGGTACATGTACTCACACTCACCTACCCTTTTCCACTTCATACACATCATAGGCTTTCTCCTCCTTCTCCTACCCCCTAAAATGAAAAGCCCCCACCTATCAAAACTTGAAAAATGAAAGCTCTTCTTTCTTTAAACACAGACACCTCCCTATCCATACCTTATTGGTTATATGCCACGTTTCCTACCGACTCCAATATGACTTGGCATATTCTTTCTCAGTTTTCACTGATGCTGTGTGCTGAGCCAGGTAAACGACTTCTCTAGGCTCACAGCTGGTCATTTTTTAGCTCAAGGACGAGATTTGTCAATGCTGGAGGAAGTCGCAGTCTCAGTGTTAGCACATAACTAATATGTCTCGTAGCCAAACGACCATTACCGATTGCAGTAGGAATTTGTATCCCGGCGGGTAGGCTGGACTCAGTTCGGCAAAACCACTAAACCGGTTGAGTTCAGTTTTTTTTTTTTTTTTATGTTTTTTTATTTTAATAAAAATTAATATTTTATCACTTAGGTTGAAAAAACCGAATCGAATCAATTTCATTCGGCTTGATTTTATATAGTATGATGACAATAAACTTCAATGTTTTATTAAAATCATATCATATTATTGCATACCAACAATCGTGAAAAGAATTAATAACTTTATTTAGTAGTCTTTTGAGTTAATATTTAATATTGTTGATGTCTTGATGAGATACTCTACAGAAACGTATAGTTAATTGTTTAGCAGCTTATCCTTAATTTCTATTTAGAAAACGTTTTTTTTTTTTAAAGGATAATGTCATCGTGAATTCAATAATCAGACAAATAAACTCATTTTCACTTCACATAAGGAGAAATCAAGACAATTTTGTTTGGTGAAAATTGACCAAATAAAGAAGCTTCAGTTGAAAAATTCTTAAAAGAAGTCACCGACCTACATGTTCCTCTTTGATTCAACGCTTTTGTAAGAGGTATATATATATATTAGTTTCACAAAAATAAAAAGAAAGGTTAAAGTTTTTTTTTATTCAAAGTTGTATTTTTCTTTTTTTTTTAAGTTTTTTTTTCTATACTATGATTTACCAACTTAGTTTTAATTAATATTTTACTATAACTTACCTATATTAAATTATTTAAATTGTTACAATTATTAATTATATATATTAAAACACGTCATTTTTTTAATAACAAAACACAGTATTTGAATTGTTTAAATTATAAGTGCAACATAAAGTCTAACCATGATTAGTTGAATGTTCATATTAAAAAATAAATTATAATTTCTATGTATACCGCACTTTTGATTTACACTGTTTTGTTCTTTTAATTCTTTAGTTTTTTGTTTTGTTTTTTATTTCTTCTCTTATCAAAACTCCACTGTAGATACATTTTATTTGCATAATTTGACAAAACAAGTATATTAAGAATTTAGTCAATAAAAATTATTTTGCCGTTCTTTACTCTTAATAAACTATACTAAAAGTCTTTCATTTAATGAATAATTATAAATGTTATAAAGTCTTTCATTTAATGGAATAATTATAAAGAATTTAGTCAATAAAAATTATTTTGCCGTTCTTTACTCTTAATAAACTATACTAAAAGTCTTTCATTTAATGAATAATTATAAATGTTATTATAAAAAAAATAATTGTTTACATATTTAAATTTAGAAACCTTAGAAACAATTTAAAACATCTAAAAAAGGAATAACAAACAAATAAAATGGGACGAAACAGTATAAGAAAAAGGGTTTTTTCACCTCTCTCAATCACTTCAGATTTTACTATTGTTAATCACGTTATCCATTCTTTTATGGGTGTAAATTAAAAGTTTTCTGCCTTGATCTCAATACGGCTTCATTTATATGATGTAAAGAATATTAATTTTTTTTGTGACAAATTATAAATATGCAACCTTTGTCTTCAAAGGGAGTTGAGTTTTTTTTTTTTTTAGATTATCATCATCACTCATCCTATATACTCATAAAGTAGGGAACAAATCTTTGTAGATTCTAAAGTAACTTCACATTCAAAAAAATCAAGATGTAAGAAATTAAAAAAGAAGCAAAACTTTTTTTGACATTGGTAAGAAATTAAAAAAAATCAATATTTGTCCTTTTGAATTTGAAAAAGATCTTCCGTTATCAATATTGTTTGTTCATTCATCATTCAAACATTTCACATCCATTGGTAAATTTTTTGACATATAAACATTTTACACCATTGATAAATTTTTATGTTAATATAAAAATTACATGTCATATTACATTTATTCAAAGAAAATCTTCATTTATTAAATGATAATGAAAATGGGCCATATCTGTAAATAAAATTTGAAGGGACCAATATCCGTAAATAGAATTTGAAATCCTGGGTAATTCTTAATGTCATAATATATCTAAATTACTTTTTGAAATAGTAAAAAAAAATGGGAACAAAGAAAATAATTTGTAGCATGATAAATTAAATTTTTAGCTATTTTGTTGGGCTCTATTTGTTTCTGAAAAAAAAAAATTTTTTTGAAAAATATTTTTTTGTTTTCCAATTTTAAAATAATATTTAACCAATTAATGAGCATAAAACAAAAATAGAGATATCTTCTAGTTAGCATTTAATTGCGCATAATTAAATATGATTTTATCTTTGCTATTAAATGAAGAATTTTAATATTTTTTAACCAATTTTCAATAGTTTAATCAAATAATAAAAAATAAATTATAAAAATATTTTATCCAAAAATGAATTATTGTTTATAAATAAATGAAGCATTAGATTTGCAGTTGTTTTGTAAATTACAGAATCAAGGATGTCATTATTTAATAGATAGTTTGTTACGTAGAAATATACCATGCTGCTAGAGTTGTCAAGTACAGATAGATTTTTCTATATTTAATTACAACTGTCACTTTATAAGAAATTTATTTCTCTTTAATTAGTAGGCTAATTGTCTATATTTGGTTAACGTTTCTTTATTATTCAAGTAAGAAATTTCATAGTTTCCAAGATGTTATAAATTAA
Source organism: Jatropha curcas (assembly GCF_014843425.1). The sequence continues at coordinate 50,492 of NW_023591415.1, read as the reverse complement.
AAGGGTCATATGTAAATCATCTTTGCCTTAACTATTAGGTATGATTTTATTGGGTTGTTAGGTGGAATGAAGAGTGTCACTGTAAAATTATAATAATATTACAATTAGATTATAAAATTTTATAATATTAAATGACTAATTTAATTAATTATGACTAATATTTACATCTATTATTAAAAATAAAAATTATATTTCAATATCAAAATTTAATAAAAAAGACAAATACTACTAAAGATAATATATAAATTCAATTAGAAATCCTCATATTTAAATTTTAAATTTATTATTAAGAAATATATAATATTTTTAATGTATAATCTTTTGCTCACAAGAGCAAAATTTGAAATCAATTTGTTTGATTGGTGTATGGATTGTTCTACACACCAAGCCAATCAAATAAATAAATAAATGTTACTGCTTTGTCATTTTTATGCCTATTTTAGGATGAGAAATGCCCTCTTTTAATCCGAAATACTATTTGTAATTCGTTAGGTGTATGGATGGCCCATACACCTGTCTGTAGCTAAATATTTCCTACATTCATATGGGCTTTTGTCTAACTTAGTCTGGGCTTCAAGGCCTCTTACATTAAAAAAAGTTGTGTTTATATTGCGTTCTCAGCCCCTACTTATTTTCACCCTCTTCTCATTCCTACTTTCGACGTTCGACCATGTTTGTCTAGGAGTCGGTTTTACGCTTTTGTCCAACTCTCTCAGATGTCATTTAGCAATTCACATCAGCAAAGATTAAAAAAACAAAGCTGTTTTATCTTTTTAAGTTGCAAATTTTTGCTATTGTGTTCTAGTGTTACATTCTCTTTTTCACTTGTATATAGAATTTTGGTCTTCGATTGAGCTGCAAGTTGACAATCATGTTTGATTCTTTCCCTTGGGATATGCCATTTTAGGTTCTAAAATCAATATTTTTACGGGTCCTTGGACATGGAGAAATTGGGCTTTTCTGGGCCTAGTATAAACCTTGTATATTCTATTTAGGCCCACTTCTTCACTTTAGCCCAACATGTAAATGTTCTTTTTTTTTTTTTTTTTTTTAGGCCACATCTTTCCACTTCTAGCCCAACATGCCTAAATGTTACTTTTTTTTTTTTTTTTCTCCAAACATGGACCATCTATGCTTAATTATTTATTTATTTTTACTAGGAATCCTTTTTAAATTGCTTGTATGAAAAGTGAAAAACAAATGAGAAAAGGGCAAACGAATCTTCGCATTGATGATGCTTCTTGTCGTTTAAATAAGGGACCACTACTGTCCATAGAATGTTAGCAGTAAAATAAAAAATCTCACATGGACACCCAAATTTTTTTGTCCACTCTGTAAAACAAGGAAAAACCAAAAGGATTTTAAACAAGTCACGTGTCAGTTTACATGACATGTGCTTTTTTTTACCTTTCAACTTTGATTAGGGTATACGGTTTTTTTTTTTTTTTTTTTCTCAAACATGGCCATCTATGCTTATTTTATTTTATTTTACTAGGAATCCTTTTAATGCTGTATGAAAGTGAAAACAAATGAGAAAAGGGCAAACGAATCTTCGCATTGATGATTGCTTCTTGTCGTTTAAATAAGGGACCACTATGTCCATAGAATTTAGCAGTAAAATAAAAAATCTCACATGACACCCAATTTTTTGTCCACTGTAAAACAAGAAAAACCAAAAGGATTTAAACAAGTCACGTGTCCAGTTACATGTACATGTGCTTGTTTTTTACCTTCAACTTGGTAGGGTATACGTCAAATGTGAGAGACAGGAGGAGGATAGGGGACCATTGTCTGTTCATCTTCAAGCATTATGAGGCAACCCATAATATGAAACCTGGTCCACTCGCCACTGCATATATTCCTTCAGTTTTTGCCCTTTGAAAGGGACATGAACCCTTCAAAATTTCATATTTGTATGATGAATTTATTTACAGCACCAGAGTTTTTATTGTCGCCCATTACTGTACTTTACCACTTCAAATTCCTAATTTGTATCCAAACAATTTAAGATGTCTTCTGCTGGGTTTGCTGTTCCAAAAAGTTTCCTCTGCCTAGCATGGAATTGTTATTTACATCATCTCAATTTAAGAGGTTTGTCACTTTCTCTATGACTTCTCCAATTATTTCAAAATCCATTTTATTAAATGTAAAGAGTAATATTCAGAAAAATTCATTTAAATAAATGATAATTATAACGTTACAAAATTATTATAGAATTTACACATCTCTTCAATTTCTTGTGTGGAATAGAAAATCAAATCTTGGAAATCGGGTTGATCTCAAAAGAGAATAGTTTTTGAAGGGATTGATGGAGTATGTCCAAGATCCAAAGGGATGAAATCACATGTAATCATGTGACTAGAAAGCTACGTCGTCGTGCGAAATTACAATTCCTTAGGATCAATTTATAATTATTTATATAATCAAAAGTTTATAAAATAAAACAAAAAACAAACATCTGATGAGTCACGAGACATTCCCAGTTATTTTTATTTTTAAATCATAAAAATAAAAAAATAATATAACATACTTACATAATTAAAAAATATATATCTAATTATCCCCCAAAACTTGATAATATGTGATTATGTTATTAGTAACACTATAACATACTTACATATTTCTCGGTATAATATTATTAGACAACTACATTTAATCTTTAGTTACTAATTTTAACTAATGAAATCCCACATATATACATGTATATATAAAATTAGGGATGAATATTTGATATCAAACTGAATGAAAGTAAACTGAATAAAAACCAAATTAAAATGAAAAAATTAAATTAAATAAAATATGTTAAATTATTAGTTAATTCAAATTCCTTAAAGAAAAAAAAAAAAAAAAGTTAATTCAAAGAGTTTTACTTAACTAGGGTTAGCCCTATAAATAACAAGAGTGGGAATCTTAAATTATTAGAGTGGGTCCAAGGACCCACCTTGCCTAAAGTGCAATTCCACATCTTTAGTTGTCAAATGAGAAAGATTAGAAGACAATATTTTTTTTTCTTATTTATTCTCTTATATTATAATCTTCCACTATCCACACATTACAAATTGCGGAAGGCAACTAAACAATAAAGCTTTCAATTCTCGTGGCTTGAGTTAATAAGGTAAATTGGTCATGTGAAAAAAACTCTTAAGAGTTTTAGCTATGATTAAGTCCCGAATTAGATTAATTGGTTTCTCATAATAGAGCCGAATAGGTAGTTTAATATATATATATATATATATCTTTATTAATTTACTGAAAGTTTGTTTAAAAAATTGAATTTTTTAATAATTAAAATTAACAATTTGATAATACAGAAAAGTCTGATTCACATTCTACCGGCTATTGTTTTCTTTTTTACGATATAATAATAAAAGGAAAAGGAAAAATATAGAATTCTTGACCTATATATAATTAGTTTCAGGAAAAGGAAGACAAATACTGCTGGTAGCATAAAACTATTGCCCGACGGACCCAGAAGTCAGAACTCCTCTTCCACTTCCTCTATCTTCAACTTCATAACAATCACTTAATCCTTCACGTGAAACAAAAAGACAACTCAAATAATTCTAAGTAGCTTTTTAAGGTTGTTGTTATTATGATTTTTTTCAAATGAGAAGTTTTATTAACCATCCAATGAAGGGTGAATATACAGAAGCCTTCCTAAGGCTGGAGGACAAGCAAAAGGTCTTAACAGAACCAAATTCATTATCATTTTTCCTTGACATTTTCTAGGGGTAAAAAAACACAGAAGGGTACAACATAAGGCATGTAATGATAAATGCGTATATAACTTAATAATTAAACTAATTAAACTATGTTTGCAATATTAACTATTTTAATATAAACATTGTTCCATTTAACAGCATAACTAACAAAGATAATATTGTTACCAACACGGCCTTAATAATAAAAAAAGAAAAAAGAAAAAAAAGGGTTCTCAATTCTAATCATGATATAATAACTTTATAGAAATCTCTGGAGATTGATTGCATTGGTAAAATATTAAGCACATCTTAAACTTTATTGACTTTTTATTTAACTTGTAAATCAAATCATACGCTTTGCTTAAATAATTACACTGAGCACATAAAATATTAAGGAAGTATAGACAAGTAGTAATCTTTGGATAAGAAGACAATTGAAGAGGCCAAAGAAAGTAAGCAAGCCTAAGCTAGTTGCCTTTAGGCTTTGATTGATTTGTACCAACGTAGGCTTTGATTGATTGCACCAAGGAAAGAAAAGCTAAATTTCAACTATTCTCTGCTGTTGAAATAGTATGGTGATTGGTGGGGCTTAAGCTTAAAAAGTTGCTTGCTTAGAAGAAGCAACCTGGGCACAAAGTCATCAATGAGCACATCAATAATTAGCCCCTAGAAATTAAAAATGAGTGGGCCATTTCTAAAATATCAGTTGGTTAACCCTTGTAACGCATCCACGACAGAAAATATCTCAAAAGGTATACAGTTAATTAATTGTTAGAAGGGATGTCTAACCGTCAAGCCAAATCACCCATATTGGAGAACTGTGACTAGGACTCAAACCAAGCCGAAAATATCTCAAAAGGTATACAGTTAATTAATTGTTAGAAGGGATATCTAACCGTCAAGCCAAATCACCCATATTGGAGAACTGTGACTAGGACTCAAACCAAGCCCCTCGTACACGTGCGACAACACATGATCACCAGCCAGATGGCACCCCATTTTACCCTTCATTGACCCCATGATTTAAGGTCTCAATGTCCATTCAAATTGATTGAGGTCACCTTTCAAGTGATCCTTATTCGAGAGAGAACTTTTAGATAACGGGTAGTGACACAAAGCATACAAATTCATTTCTATTGAAACATATATATTCATATAGAGAATAAAGGAAGTACTAGTAGATGCATTTAGAGCTGGAAATAGAAAACTGAACAGAAGATAGAAACAGAGTCTATGGAGATGGAGGCCAACCATATAATCCAGCATCCTCAATTCCTTCGTAGAACCTGAGATCAAAATCTAGTCTTTGATCATCATCCCACATTTCATCATAACTATCATCATCATCATCATAATCTTCCATGTCGCCAGAGAAAATTTCCCATGCGAAATACTCAGAAGCATCAGAATATTCAGAGCAATAATCCCCCCAGTCATCCATATCATAGTAGTCCAAGAGGTGAGGCCCCAAAACTTTCAGTTTAGGGAACTTCTCCTTCAGGAAATTGCTATCCAGTTTCACATCCCAGCAACCAGTTAAGTTCATAAATTCAAGCTCAGGACAACTCGAAAGGATATTCAACACGCTTTCTGTGCTGATGAGAAGATGGTAAGCCATCTCTAAATGTTTCAGCTTAGGCATTGTGGCAGCGATCGCAAGTGCTTCATCATCTTGTTGGAGTTGATCTGCTTGACTTGGTAGCTCCATGTTACGGCACAGCCCCAAAAGCAATTTACAATTATTGCCAATCGCCTCTAAAGCAGGAGCGCCGATTTTATTGCAACAGCTTATATCCAAGAAAGTGATTGTTGAAAGCCTTCCAGCAACTTGTTCAACAATTGAATCACTTATTTGGCTTCTTGGCATCCGCAAAGTCTGAAGGGAGCCAGCACTTGCAAAATGAAGCAAAAAGGAAAATAAACAATGTCACTGAAGTGTCCAAAATTACAGAATTCCACCATTGAAGGTCTCTAAGCCTAATGACAGTACAAAGCCAACTACTTTTCGCATGTAGTAATCACAATTCAAGCAGGAAAGTTATCTAATTGGAGATCATGACCATTATAACAAAGAGAGACTTATATACGTACTGATAAATCCTAAATGAACACAATACCAAATACAATCATGATCAGAAATTGAAGCTGAGTTTTTATACTACTAAAAATACATATATAATTAAGCTTACTGGTCAGCAAGGAATGAAAAAACGGCATCATTTGGGATGCCAGTGACACAGAGCTTGCGAAGGGATCCAGAGCTTCTGCTTATCAACATCCGGAGCATTCGCTCGATATGGTGAGGATGGTGCTGCTGCTGCTGCTTTTTACTCCATTCCTCAATGTCAATCTCTTGCCAGCAATATGGCCCTGAAACTGCTCTGCCCCATGATTTACAAACCCTTGGGACCACTGTTAGTATCTCTTGTAGGGAAAGATTTCTAAAGATTAGCCCAAGGGCATCAGGTATTAGCTCATCCCAACACCTGTACTCACTTCCATCTTCCATTTATTCCTCCTGTATATAAAACTAAAGATCACAAACAAATATATGAATATATGTGAAATATAGAATTAATCCAAGTCCTTGAGCATGAAAAACCCCTTAAGAATCTGATTCAGAAAAATCATCAAAATGGGCAGATCTTAGAAGTTCAAGAAAAGTTTCATGGCAAATGTGCATAATTCAAGAATCCTTAACGCGCCCAACCCACCTCCCCAAAAAGAGAGGGAAGGATAGAGATAAGAAGAAGAAATAGAAGATCTGTGATACATACAAGATTAATTTCCAATAATCAATGGCAAAGATAATATCTTTGATTATCTAACAAAAGAAGAAGAAAAAATTGACAATGTTAAAAATAGATAGAGTACATGAAAGAGATAAAGATCAGATAAGATAAAAGGGACAGTAAATTACCAAAAATGAGTAAAAGAAAAAAGAGCGTGCGTAAATGTTCATATATTATCCATTCTACATCAGTAAACCAAATGAAGAAATTATAACAAAAAAATAGTAATAAAATTATTCCGATAATAACAAAGCGAGGATAAAAAGAACGAACTGACTAAAAATTACTGATCTGGACAAGAAAATCAAGAAATAGACTAAAAATCAAAGCACAAATAAAAGATATGTTAAGCAGTTCTACAGATCCATTAAGCTAGACCCACAAAAGAAAATTGCTGAGAAATATCTTCTGCATGTTAACATGACTGAAGTTGGAAAAGAAGAGAAAATTGCATGTTGATATCTAGCAAACAAAAATCACCATTAGAAAACAGAGAGTACACCAAGACTTCTTGTTTGTAGCAGAACGGAGTTTGTGGGTAAACAAAGGGCAAAGACATTCAATAATTAAATCTCAATATATCTTTGCATATACACCTGAAAGGAAAAAAAGGAAGTTATTCTTCCCCTTCGAAGTCTCAGGCCCCCTGTTTCTTTGGGATTTGGATTCTGCAACAGAGTCACCGGTTTATCCGCCACAAACGAAGGGAAAAAAGAAGAAAACAGAGAGACAGAGAAAGAAAGAAAGAGAGAGAGAAGAAGGTGGGGGTGTAGAAGTAAAAAGAAAGAAGGTACAAAATTAGTAGAGTCCCATCTACATCTACCCACCTAACAAAACAGAGTGAATGAGAGAAAGAAACAAGAAGAACCCCAACAGTAAAAACAAAGAGCGAAAGAGCAGAAGTATGTGAGGGAGATAAATACACGAGAAAATGGAATATGTTTACATTTTGAGGAAGAAAATGGGAAGAGAGTGACAAATTTTTTCTTTCAAAAAAAAAAAAAAAAAGGAATTAAAGAAGCTTGAGCTTTTTAATTTTTGGAGTGAGAAGTGTCAAACTCGTGTTAACGACAGTTTTAATAGACATTGGTTTCGTATATTTAAGTCTCTGAAAGATAGGTTTGAACTTTGAATATGACTTGAGCCAAATTGATATTTGTGCACATTTTTAGAGAGACAGAGAGAGAGAGTTAATTGAAAGGGCTTATGGATTTATGGTTATGGTTGCAATTTCCGATTGGGCCTCATAGAAAGGCCACCGACACAGATTTGTTGGATTAGGCCCATGCATTTGGACTGGTTTTTGTTGGACCAAAAAAAATGAAGTCTTTTTCAACGTTTGATTCTGTGCATAAGTTGAATTTTCAGGTCCCAATGCGACCTGCTTTTTATGAATTGACTTTTATTTCAATGGATTCTTTAATATACCCACATTAATTTTCACTTGGCATGTCGTGTTTGCATACTTCTTGTTGCTTTCGGGACCAAGAGCAAATAAATTTTACTGATTCTTTAATAGTAGAAGCAAAACCAATGTTACAACAGAATCCCATCAACCAATTTCCAAATAAATTTATTTATGACATGAATTATCTAAGGCCTTATCATAATTTAATGTACTAAATACAGCTCTATTAATGCATTGTAGGAGTAGGTACTAGATTCAAATTTCAGTAATTTTATATGGAAACAAATTGCAAATGTACAGCAAAGACACATACACATCTGAGGAGTCATTTGCAGAAAATGGACAAGGTAGAGGGACACCAATGCTTAATTATTAAGGTCCAAATACTGTAATAAAGATTACAGCATCTTACGGTTATGGAGTCCCATTAAGATTCTTCGAATTCGCAACAATCGACCATTTTGCTCGTCTCTAGTCTACTCCTGCGTTTTCCCCTTGTAAGTGCTGTGTATTTCCATATTTGATTTGTGGGAGGTTGGGACCACTCACCAATGGGCTCATTTGTCTTTTTCTTTTCGTTAATGTCAGGACACGTAGAAAGTAGAAAATAGATCAAAATTTCTGTATCCCATTCTTCAATTTTCATACCTGCAATGATATTACCCAGAATAAAAAACTCTGAATACTCCTGAACATTTCAAATATACATATGATCTCTTGAATTTTGCAAATAATTTTATGACCTTTCAAATGTTACTTAATATTGTGATTCCTAAATTTTATTTCATATATTGAAAAGTGAAATAGTTTTAGGGGCTACAAGTGGAAAAAAAGAAGTCAAATTGGGCACAATTTATTTTAAAGTCCAATAAGAACTATTATGATTAACTAAACAATATCTATATAATAATAGAGAAAGACTATTGGCTCGGTTAAATTACTTGAATAAATTAAGTTTTTCTAAGTATGTTTTATTATAATAAAATAAATTAATTTTGCTGACATATATATATATATATATATATAAAAAGACTAATAATCCACTAAGCTGATACATTGAAATTTTACTTAATTTATTTGTGGAGAGAAAAGTGAAAATTTCAAATGAATCCCATAAATTAGGAAATAGAAGCATAGACTATAATAAACCATGTGCTGAGATGAAAACGCAGATATAAATGTGATGTGAAATGGTGAAAATGGAAAATTATAAAAGGTGAAGAAGAGAGGTAATGTATAGTTTGGTTCTACACGGCAGACAGTGCAGAGCAAGAGGGATTACTTGTGAATAGGGACGGTGGGGCATAGAGTCAAAGAGTGAGCCACTGAGAGGTAGTTGTTCAGATAGACCCAAAGAGTAAAAGCTGAGACACTGACACTGAGGTTTAGTCCTTATATTCTATTCCTTACTTATCCTTCGATGCTACAACCCTACGCTCCGAAAGGAAAGTAGAAGCAATTGCAATGCAATTACGTTTTCAATAATTCAATTAAGCAATCTCTATTTTGTATTCGGTAAGATTAATAAACCGTTGAGGCATTAAAATTTCATTTATTTATTTACTGAACAAATTATAACTCAAAACTATTTCAGTAAAATTACTAGTGGGGTGAAAGAGTTAGAAGCCTGAAGAAAACTCGAGTGATCAGGTAATGTGTAGAAAGAAATACAAGTAAGTGTAGGCAGTGACAAACGAGAGATGAGGGAAAAAAGTGTGAAAGGAAGCCGATTTATAGTTTCTCTTCACGCACAGAGATTGCAGAGATATTTTGCTTTTGCTCATGAACAGTGGCAGTGGGGCAGAAATACAGGGCACTGAGGAATAGATTTTCAGATGAAAGAAAAAAAGAGTAAAAGCTGAGACACTGACAACGGAATTTGATCCTCAAATCCTATTCGTTCTTATCATATGGGCATATGTTATCTTGAAGCATTTCTATTTTCTTCACACTTCGCCCTTCCCATTAACAAAATATATATAATAATAATTTATAATTACTAAATAATTTTTAAAATCATATAATGCGTTATTTTAATTTATCAAAGTGGTCTAATGACCCTGGGGAAAAAAAAACCCATGCACCCTTTCGTATAAGATTTGCTTTACAATACTACAGAAACAGAACTTTCCTCAAATTAACCATTCAAATTCAAATATGATTATTATAGAACCATCGAGTGAAAGTTGTTGAACCAAAAAGCAGGGACCTGACAAGACACTGCATCTTCATGGCCAATTAAAGCAAGGCAAAAGGGCAGAAAAGGGGAAGAGTGAGCGACCAGGTGGAAACTGGAAATGGCTTTTTCTTGTTTTTGTAGCATATGATCCTATAGAGCTGATAGTACAAATTACTCCCTGGGAAAAGAGGAAAATTGAATCAGATATAAAACTCAATGATAATCATTGGTGTGACTATAAACCAACAAGAATAACATAGTGAAGCAGTTATTAACCAGCAAACAGCATTCGAGTCATAACAAGACAACGGTACAATCAAAATGAAAATATGAAGCTGAAGAACCACAATTCTTCTCTTAGTATCAAAGCAACACAAACAGAAGATCATTTAATTTGTCCTACATGCCTGTGTATTAGCATGCAGGCAAGCAATGTCTAAACGACAAGTAATATCCATCTGTAATCCATTAAAGCAATAGTTAAGAACAAACTGAACTAATAGGAGGTCACAAAGCATTCAATCTGTGGAATCCCTTTGCTGGTATGATCCAGAAGACTTGTTATCTTGTAAGAATCACTATGTTTAACAGTTAGATAGACTAGCTGTTCAGATGGTCTTTGGCGGTATCATTACCATAATCCCCAGTTAATGATGCATTGCAAAGTGAAAGCCTAACCCACAAATATTAAAAGATAGTTAGTAAGTTAACCTTGTCCGACTGTCTGTATTATGGTAGAAGACATGTCAATTAAGTACTGTTAAAATAAACAGAACTTTGACATGAGAAAGAACAAAACAAAACAACATGAGAAGTCAAGTTAAAACTAACAGAAAATTACACAACCGTTTCTAAATCAAAAGCCCTAGCTTTAGTCTACGAGAAGATAAATCCTAATATCCCAAGCACTGAAATGACAGGTGGCATCGTACAGCTGATGACTCAACGACATTGAATTTACTTTCGGCATTAAGAATCTACAGGCAACAGTTAGCAAGCTACTGTGTCATAAGCAGTGGTAAAAGAAGTATTGTCTATCACTGACTTTGGAAAGAGAGAGGGAACAGCTGATAACAGAGCCTGATTAGTCATATGGTCATGCCATTCAAGGATCCAAGGAAAGATTATGATTAAGGACATTGTACAACATGACATCTTCAGTTAAACAGAAAGAAAAATGCTGAACCTGCCATGACTTGAATTTGACAGCCAAGAAAGGCAATGCACTAGTTACAGTGGGGAGCCCCAGTCCGTGGCTCACCAATAATCAGTAATGAGTTCATAAAAAGCCAGCCTTAGAGAGGGCAGAGGCCCTCGTGTAAGCATGTATGCGTTATCTATTATGCTAACAAAGTACATTCTACAGCTCAGTAAAAATATGTATAACAAATCTGACAAAAAGAAAAATTTACTACTGTGTCTAGATATTTTTTAATAGCTCGAATACAACTATACAAGGCAAGGAAATGGTATCCCCTATGAGATGTCTGTATTTGATGTTAGGGTCAAGGCAATGGCAAATGCAAGACTCAAGATCGCCATAACCCATACAGAAAACGCATCATAATCCATACAAAAACATATCATAACCCATATATAAAACTTATTGAAATCCGTAGTTTGTATCACATAAATACAACCAATATTTGAGTCAGCAATCTCCTCAAAGTATTTATTTTAACTCCTTTGAAATAAAAACAGTGAGACTTTCCAGGATACTGTAACAAAGGTGAAGTCAAAATTCAAAATAAGAAGGCCATGAGGTAAGTACTACTATTTTATGCTTAACCATACACCTAATGTTTCATAACTAGCCAAATGACATTTCAAATTACAAGCATACACCCAGCAATCTTGCTGTTGCAACTAGACAAACATTCATCACGCATGTAAGACAATTAAGGACAGAACTAACGGTCTAATGTAATTCTGGAAACAGATGATAAGATGGACCATGTGTGCCCACTAAAAGTGTTTTGGAAGATTTTCATTTCATGTCAATTTCACTTTTCGTTTCCCTAATGATAAATTTAAGCAAACTGCTTAACGACCGTATTTCATTCCATCAAAATATGCCTGAACAAAGTACTTCTGCAAAGTCACTGATTTGGAAAAAAAAAATTGCAAAAGTCGTTTAACACATTAAGTCAATAACTAAAATTTCCAGAATTATAATTCATGCCAAAGTACACCAAATTGAACAAACATTGAACCCGATACTTACTCATGAAGAAGGAAAAGTTACATACCATTTAATGAGCCACCCAAACAAAAAATGCTGCATGATGGGAACTTTCTCTAATACTTCAGCTTTATACATCTTAAGCAACCCACTATTCACCTTGTTCCAATTGGGCACTCCACTGATATCGTCCAACAATGGAGAATGCTCCGCAAATAACCCCTTTTTCACCTTCTTTATAAAAGCAATGCAAGAAAGATACATATACTCACTAGAAAAATTTTCCAAAATGTCCTCATTATGAATTGACTTAGGCTTCATATACTTATGATCAATCAACTGCGACGATCCAAATATAAAAGGCAAGAAATGATAATCATCAAGCCCCCATACACCATGTGAGCCTGCAGGCTCCAAAGAGTAAACTAATTGCAATTTCCTCATTAGCTCAAGGTACTTTACAAAAACCCTAGCCACCACGGCTTGATAATCCTCTTCCTTAATAACTCCCATCCTTGCCAGACAGTATAACCAAGCTGCAAAATTAGTCTCGTGGCCAGTACCGTAATCAATCCGACTCGAATTTCCAAAACTGTCAGTGAAATAAGGAACTATCTCGATTGTTGCAGATTTAAAATGGTCAGGCAAAAATTGAAGCATTAATAAATCGCTATTTTCCACCAAACGGCTATGCCATGTTCTGTAAGAGATATTACCGTAGCGAGCGGCTTGTTGAACCGGAGGAATTTCGTCAACCCAGTGAATTAGGGTTTCGAGAACGGAGGTTATAGTCTTTACAGTATGTGATTCATGGCAAGCATCGGAGATTTTGTGGCCACGGATGGACTCGGAGAGAGATACAATGAAGCCCAGGAAGTTCTTGCCGGCATCGGATGCTTGAAAATGGCGAATGTCGTCGGGATATTGGATTTTCTTAGAAGGCGATTGGAAGTTATAAGGAGGGGAAATGGTCGGGACTTTCTGAGATTGAGGAACCGGAGCGAGGATTATCGCTTGGGAGTTGTTCGGAGGAAGATTAATAGCGGGAGCTCGGATTGGGCGGTAAGTAGGAGGAGGAGACATTTCGGGCCAAGATTGAGGAGGTGGAGGGTATGCAGTTGGGCCGCCGCATTTTACGCAAGTGCTGGTGGTGCATGGTGGTGAAGAGGCTGTGGGAGAATTTGGAGAGGAGTCTTGGTGCTGGTGGTGACGGTGCCCTTGCGGATCTTCCATATCGGTGGTTTTGCCGCGTAAGAGAGCAGTGGAGGGAAAGGAAGAAAGGATTAGGAGGTTGACGAACTAGCTTCCACTTTATACTTCGAGAATTAGAGAAAACGATGAGGCTGATATTTCGTACCTAGTTTTTACACTATATTTCGGTATTTTTGGGCTTGCAAATTGGGCTAGCGTAAAACCTTAATTCTTTGAAAATGAGCCCCATAGAATATAGCTTGAAAATTGAAAATGATAGATCTGGGCTAAGCCCAACGCATTAGGTTCAGGACTAATTAAATGTAAATCCAGCCCCAGGTTGGTCTCAGGCCTCTAGAATCTTTCCAATTGCCATTGTACATGCCCTTTTCTATTTCTATTTGTTTTTGTTTTTTTTTTATAAGTATGCTCAGGCGAGCTGTGTCCTTTCAACTATTTTGTCCCCTCACTTTTAGATTTTAAACCATTTTACCCCATTTCTATTTATTTGTGCCATATACATGGTGAAACTAGGCCTTAAGCAGGCTAATTTAAGCAACCTTGCAAAATTTTATTAATATTTGTAACATTTTACAATATCACTCAACAAAAAAATTGACCATCAACGTATACCGACTCACCCGTATCTACATGCAATGTTACATAAATACAAAATTACTGGTTTGTTCCAACATTTTTACATTTTATTTTATTCACACGAGGGTTTTGCACGTAGATGTTTCCGGGTCCCACATTGCAGGTAGCAAATACTTACGCCCATTCATACCAATTGCGTTGTAGCTAGCTCCTGTCGTTTTGTCCACCAAAACCTCTCCTGGAAATCCCGGGTACGCTCCTTTCCCAAAAATACCCGTGCACGCACTCACTGCCTCTAGAGGAGCGTCAGCACTCCCCTGAAAGTACCCGTTTTTAAACGGATTCGTCACCGTTCCCGCGAAAACCGTTGCCAGGTTAATGATCATGCCGTCAATTCCAACGTCACCGTTAGGAGACACCAGAGGAGGAGTCTGTGGTCCGTAAATCGGTTGGTGAAAAGGCCAGGCGCACTGACCAGGGCACTGAGTCACCGAATTACCAACCCAAGCATAGGCGAACTTAGCCTTCTCGCCCTGACCCGAACCATGAGTACCGCAACGACTCATGCAAAACCCATCAACCGCCACATCAGCAGAGGTGAAAACAACAGTAATTGGATTTTTACCGCGACCGGCTTTGGAGGCCAAAGCTGCAAGGTAGGACGTTTTGACTGATTTTCCAAGAGAATAATTTTCATCGAAGACCTGATTCCCTAAATTGACATTGCAGGGACCTCCTCTGTATTTGGCAGTAGTTTCCCACCAGGAAGATACTGAAGGAGAAGGAGTCCCATCCGAATTGAGAGAGTTGAAAAAGTCAACGATTATAGACCGTTGGATAGGGGAGAACTTGCCATACCAGACGAGATTAACAGTAACGTTGCCTTTAAGAAGTGGACCATTATGGTACTTAAGCAAGAGAGGTTGTTCTTGAACGAGAGCTGCGAGCTTTCTTGTTGTGGCAAAGGCAGGTTCAAGAAACAAGAATAGAAAAAGAAGTGAAGCAAAATTGGTGAAATGGTTAAGGGAAAAAGCCATCATGATAGAATAGAAGAGATACCTTACTAGAGAACTTTCTTGTTTGTGAGTTTAATGTTTCGAAATTGACAAGTGAAGAGCATGGGTGTTCATGAAGGGTATTTATAATAATTATGCTATGTATATATGGTGTGTGGTTATGGATACAGCTGGAAGAGGAAGTGATAAGATGAAAATATAAAATGCAGTATTAAAGTATTGGTCGTGAGTCCGTGACGCGTGGGGTTGACTTGATGAGTGTCAAAGACGCACGCTGAATGACTTAAACTAAAGCAAGATGTAACCATTAGTAGGGGTAGGCAATGACCAATTCAATACTATATATATATATATATATACCTGCAATATAAGAAATATATTTTTGTTTTGCTCATAATTTCAATTAAGAGAGATATATTTTTGGTTTGCTCATTCCATTTAGAACTAATGAAACTCTCAAACTTTTTTTTTATACTTCCAGGAGGTATTCAAGTCCATATTAATTTTAACTGTTTATAAATCTAATTAATTTTCATTTATTTTTTGAGGTAAAAAGGTTAGTCCTAGCTCCAGTTCGAAAGAGTTTGCATTAGAGAGTTTAATTCTGATATATATATTATTACCATTAATTAATGATTCTGAGATATATATATATTATTACCATTAATTAATGATTGCTACTGGTTTTGCTAAAGTCAGCCGACCTCGCAATGTCGACCAAAAAAACAAACCAAAATTAAGTTTCTTAGGTTTGGGATTGAAGCAGTAACCAATTAATAGTGTGGGGAAACTATTTAAGAGGAAAAGAAAGTCATAAGGATCAGAACAGTAATGCACAATGACTTTGGGTGTATTTAATTTTTTTTGTTAGAATCAAGACATATAAACTTTTTTCTCTGCAAATAGTATAACGTTAAGATTTTTTGTCTTTTTAATAAATAACCGCAGTTTCAAAGATGAAACTTGTATATTCACCTTTAAAAAATTAAAGTCGGTTATCACTTCAATTAATACTTTATTGATCGGAACGTATGTAAAATTTTAAAGAAGAAGTAGCTTCTAACTTTCAGATTTTTTTTATGCTTTGGCATTCCTTTCGCACAAAATCACGCCTTATAGATGTTATTTAATAAGGAAAAATAATTTTTAAATAAATTTATATATTATTTATATAAAAGCACTAAAATATATTGAATATATCTTAATTAATTTAATTTAAAATTTTATACTTCTAGTTGATTACGTTAATTTAAAACTTTGTATTATCAGTTGAATATGTTCTTTAAAAAAGAAACTTTATTCAAAAGATTAACATAATTATTAATTATAAATTATTAATTAGCTACGTATACAAAATTCTAATCGTGTATTTTATAAAAAACATTTGAACATTGATATGAGCATCTTCCATGTAAAAGATGTGGATGCTATAGAAGCTACTAGCTACTGATAATGAAAAGAAAAGAGAGAGAGAGAGAGAGAGAGAGAGAGAGATGAATTGCATAATGTTGCATTATTGTTGTAATTAATTATGTTTAACATGGCTTTATGAATTAGTGGTGTCGTCTTTTTCTAAGCTATTATTTAAGTAGTAATTTTAATATATAATAAAATATATAATCATCTTCCTTAAGATACACTCCCTCCGTGCTTATCGTTTTAAATTAAATTAACAAAAAGAATGCCCGCATTTTAATCCACTTTAGCCAAAGTGCATTATAAACTTTAAAAGAAGTATTTGATCCGAAGTTTGAGGATACTTAATTTTTGGCTTTTGGTATTAATAAACCACATTAATCTCTATTACCAAGAAAAAAACTACATTAATCCTATGTGTGGGTACAGATATAGATTAAGGTTCGTAATTAAAAGTTTGTATTATTTAAATAAATTTTTATTTATATATAATGCTGTATAGTAGCTTAATGCTACAATAATTTGATTTGCCTTAATGCCAAATATTCCTTAATTATACCCACTTGTTTCTTTTCTTTTCTTTTCTTTTCTTTCTTTTTTTTTTTTTATTTTGTGGGGTATAAATTATTATTATTATTATTATAATATCACTCGAATTTGTGCTCAAATTGACAAGCACAAAATTACAAAAAGAGAAGAAATAAAATAATAACAGAATAAGAACTCCCTTTTCTCAGATGGTGGAAAAGTAACAGGTTAACTACTATCCTTCGATAATGGTGGGCTAGCTTGTGATTCTATGCTTATTGTTAATCAATTAAAACAAACAAATGACCATTAGATCAGTTGAACTCTTTTCCTTCTAAAGAGTATTCCCGAATCATTGTATCAATACTTAGCTATACACCCATTATATATTTCAATTAATTAATACGGTATACAGTAAATCCGATTAATTCCCACTCACTTTTAGAGACAAAGGAATTGACCTAATGAAAATTTATATTGTGGAGGATCGAATTTATAGCCTAAATCGAAGTGATCATTCATGCAAGCATTTTTTATATTGAGCTACCCCATCTGGACTTAATTACTGCCTTATTGAGAATGAAATTGTAAATGAAGTAAGTACTCCTTATTTACTGTATATATTTTTAAAAAGAAAAATTACAGTAAGTTCCATTTTGAAAGGACAAACATTGTGTTTGTAGTGCATGGTCGGAAAGCTAATGGCACTATGACCAAAGAGAAAGGATAGGAAGGTGTAAAGATGGTGAGGTGCAATAGTCTTCCATGAATAATGGGTGGACGGTGCTTTGTTTGCTTCTGTAATAATCAATAAGTGAAGAAGTTCTGTAAGTAAGTGGAAATGGATTTTGACGAACCTCACGTTTGGATGCAGAAGCGGACTTGGCGTGAACGTTGCACATATGTAATTGGTGGGAGGAGAGGTGGGTTTGGTCAAATGGGTAGCGTATGCGTATGGTTGAAATTCACATTCCCTACGGCTTAATTGTGTAGCGGTCCGTGGACAGTGTTGAGTGGGTTGGCAGGAAATGTGCTCCCAAGGGCCTACCATTTAGGAATAATTTCCAGCAAGAAAACGAATTAATGTTGGTACAGCTATCACAATATCTGAAGGATGGGTTAGAATTATTTGGGCCAACGCCAATCTCTCTCCTCTCAATTGCACCAAAATGATAACAGTTCGGAACTTGTTAGGAATGTTACTCTCTTTGTACCAAAATTTTGTCTAATTTGATTTATAAATGGATAATAAAATTAAATGATTCACATTAAAATGTTATTGAAATCAAATTATTTATTTAATACTAGAGGTAATTGACTAACATAGAAATGGAAGAATAAAGTTGATATTTTAATTTTATTTATATCGATATTTAATTAATGATAACTAATTTGATTAATATGGTTATTGGCAAAAAAATAATATTAAATAAAAGTAAAATAATAAAATTTAAATATTATTCATTTTTTTAGAACAATATTTTAAGATGGATAAAAAGAAAAATAAAACAAGAAAGGAAAAGTACAATAAGGAAGTCACACTCCATATTACTGGTGATTTATAATTGGTTGCAGTAACTAGGGATGAAAGTGGATAGATACCACGAATTTCAAACTGCTCATTCAATTTCATTTAAATTTTTTACTATTCTGTATAAAATAAACCTTAAATAGATAATATATTAGAAAATTTTAAACTATCCGAATTTTAAGTTCGTTTAAAATATATTCCGTCTGTCCCATTTTACTTGCTTACTATTTTTTTTTTGAATGTTTCAAAATGTTTGAAAAATTTTTAAATTTAGATATATAAACGATTATTTTTCTCATAATGACCTTTATAATTATTCAGTAAACGAAAAACTTTTACTATCTTAATGAGTTATTAAAAATAAAGAATGACAAAATAATTTTTATTGATTAAATTTTTAATATATTGTGTTTTGTAAAACCATGCAAATAAAATGGGACCAAGAGAATATTTTTTTATTAGTAATGCATAAAATATCCACAATTAAACCCATTAAATATGGCGGCAACAAATAATTGATATACAAAGACTTATGTCTAATCATAGTAATACATGTACTCGCTCTGTATCGGTTTATAATGGTCCAAATCCGTATTAAATGGGTTAAAGCAAAATAAATATCTGAAAATACCCACCAGCTTCCATCCTCAACAGCAACCACATAATTAAAAATAAAATTTCAAGGGCGTTGGGACCAAATTGATTGAATTTTAGTGTATTCTTCCTAAAATGATTATGGATAATTAAGACATTGAAAAATTTTAATATCCAAATTTAATCTATTTAAATTATATTTTTCACTAATAGTAAATCCACAATCAAATCCGTGGACAACAGTTAATGGATACATCATGGATAATAATACTTGTGTTCATTCTGAACACATTCATAACTTGCATCCTTTAGGAACCACCTAACTAAGAACAAAAATTACAAAGCTTTTTGGACTAAATTGATTGAGTTTTAATTATATATAATATATATCACATATTTCTTATATTATTATTAAATTGCCAATCTCTTATATCATGCACGAGATCATTTGATCACTCTATATGTTGGTATTTTTTTTCTTCAGTCTTATCTTTTTTTTTTTTTTTTTTTGCACGAGATTCATATTGATCACTCGCAGGTCTATATGTTGGTATTTTTTTCTTCAAGTCATTATCTTTTTTTTTTTTTTTTTTGATGATTTGTTTTTCATGTCCCTAAGATCTCCCCGCTGCGTTGTCTTGAACTTGAGTTTCAAACATTGCTCTTTTTTTTTTTTTTTTTTTGATGATTTGTTTTTCATGTCTAGATCTCCCGCTGCGTTTCTTGACTTGAGTCTTCAAACATTGCTCTAGCCTTCCTCCAAAAGAATTGGCATCCATTTGGCAAAGCAAACATAATTTTTTTGTAAAAAAAGAAGAAAATACTTAGATAAATGTACAAAAGCTAAAAGAAAATGGATTTAATTTCAAATGAAATGCTGAATCTTCATTATTCAATAGTACTACAAATGAATGGATGAATTATATTTTTTTTAAAAAAAAAAATCAAAGAATTAATCTCTCCATAACATATAACTCTATTACCTATTTATTTTATACAATATCACGTGATCCCTTTGTTTTATTTATACCAGAGTTGAACAAGCTGAAGTTGAAGGGTCAAACAAAGCAGGAACCAGATATTTCCTTCCATTAACACCATGTGCATTATAGCTAGCACCACTCGTAGCATCCACCAACAGAACCCCAGCATAACCAGGATAGGCTCCCTTGCCATACACACCAGGACAAGCAGATGCAGCCTCCAGAGGAGCCTCCTTTGGTCCTTGGAAGTAGCCATTTCCGAAAGGATTGGTCACAGTCCCAGCCAAATTTATGACCATACCATCAAGACCCACATCATTATTTGGTGCAACAAGCGGTGGAGTCTGTGGTCCATAAATCGGCTGATGGAATGGCCAAGCGCATTGACCTGGGCATTGGGTTTCAGAATTCCCTACCCAAATGTAAGCAAATTTGGATCTTTTACCATTGATGTTTGCTCCCACGGCAGACCCATGTGTACCACACCTACTTGAACAAAACCCATCAACTGCAACATCAGCAGATGTCAAAACGACATTGATAGCATTGCTTTGGCTGCCCTTTGATGCTAATTCGACAATTTGCTTATTAGAGAGCGATTTCCCTAATGAATAGCTTTCATCTAAAACTTGTGTACCCAAAGAGAGAACAAGAGAAGAAGTTTTCTTTGATTTTATGAGATTATAGTATTTCTCAGTACCTTTCCACCATGTGGCAACAGAAGGTTGGGCAGTTACGGTGGTTTGAGTAGAAGAAAGAGAGGTTATAAAATCAGACACAATCGCACGTTGAGCAGGCTTGAAGTTTCCGTACCAAATCAAGTTAATAGAAATTTTGCCAGCAAGAAGAGGACCATTGTGGTACTGAAACGATAACATTTGTTGGATTTGATCAGACTCAGCAAGAATTCTTGCTTCTGAGCTGAAATGAATAAGAGAAACAAATAAAGCAAGCTTGAAAAGAAGAGAAGAAGCCATAATAGATTTGTTTGTTTCAGATATTGTATGAGAGGAAGTGAAAGAGGTTTTGGAATGAAGAGCAGAGAATAAGAGATGGGTATAAATAGGCATGAGATTTAGGTAGGAAATTACCTGGAAAAGGTTGGAAAAGAGAGGCATTAACAAGTGGAGAGTGGGCACTGAGATGCCAGTTAAACAAACGCGGTGTTTGTTTGGGTACCAACAGAGGAAGTGTGCGGCTAATTGCATTGATCTTTAGGCGAATCTAATGTCAAACAAGTTAAGGTTACAGTGGTTGGACACTAAGAGGAATAAATAAATAAAATAAAGTAATACGACGTGCCAATAACTAAGTCAGAGCAAAACGACAAATGTTTGTGTCATTTGGCAAGAGAGTAAGGGCACATCTGGGGAATTGCAACGCAAACCCAGCCTATCAGTAATATGCAATGCGTTGGAAGGTTAATTTAGCTGTCGTATATATTGTTATTATATTGTGGCTTTTTATTTATTTTTATTATTTTGGGTGTAATCTAAGGTGCATGTATTATTTTTAATTTATTTTACAAAATAAACCTTTTGATAATTTTGCTAAATTAACTCCACTCTTTACTAATAAAAAAATTTATCTATTAAGATAGATATAAAAAATAACAGAATATTTCTCTTCCTTGATTTAATATATTCATAAATGTACTTAAATCTTAAATTCAACCCTTAGATTTATTATTATTATTATTAGATTGAGATTTTATTAATTGAATTTTTACTATATTATATTATACATGATCTTAGAAATTCAAACTTTTATATTCTATTGAGTAAAAAATAAAAATAGAAATAATTACGCATATAATATGGTTAGGGGGCTTTATATATTTACTTGTAGTATACAGAGTCTATTTATTTATTTATTTATTGATTATTTTTTATATAATCTAAGTGCATATATTTTCTTGTTAACTGTTATTTCATTTTTTATTTATTATAAAAAACAAATCTTCTGAATTTTCAAAGAGAATAAATAAATCTTTTGAAACTTTAATTTGTTAAATTTACTTCCTAGAATGCTTCTCTGCCATGAATTAATTTCTCTTCACAGCAGTTAATTGGGACTTTTGAGTTTTGATCAAAAATTTTTTATTAGAGTTGGAAAATTTATAATTTAATAAACTATTAAGTGCTATTAAGTCAAATTTATTAACCATATTATTTGTCAATAAGGCACAAATTGACAATTATTGTGATAGCAGTGGAATAAAATTTTATGTGGACATCATATCAATTTATTGAGAAAATAAATTAAATGATATAAAAAAAATTTTACAATTAATGTAAAAATTGTTATTTTTATCAATTAATTACATATTATATGAAAAGTACCATCAATCATATGGTAATATGATTTTGATAATACTAGAGAATTTCCACATCTGATTTTTTTTTATTTTTTCAAATTAATTTTACAGTTATTAAAAGACTAGAATTTCAGTTTGTAAGTCAGAACATTAATCAAAATTTAATCAATGAAAAATATGAATCTAATAAAAGAAAATGACAGAAATCTTCATATATTTATGTATGTATAACAACTTTGCATATAACTTCACATATCAGCGTATATAACAAATAGAAGTAATAAAGAATGAAAGAATATCTTATATAATCCTACAAGCAAATAATCGTGTCTGGGCGTGTAGAGATCGTTGTTGTTTAAACCAAAGTGGAACAAGCAGAGGTTGAAGGATCAAACAAAGCAGGAAGCAGATATTTCCTGCCATTGACACCATGTGCATTATAGCTAGCACCAGTTGTTGAGTCCACCAATAGATCCCCAGCATAACCAGGATAGGCTCCTTTCCCATATACACCAGGACAAGCTGATGCAGCCTCAAGAGGAGCCTCCTTTGGACCTTGGAAGTAGCCATTTCCGAATGGGTTGGTCACAGTCCCAGCCAAAAGACTAGCCAAATTGATAACCATACCATCAAGACCTACATCGTTATTGGGTGAAACCAGTGGTGGGTTCTGAGGTCCGTAAATAGGTTGATGGAATGGCCAAGCGCATTGACCTGGGCACTGGCTTTCAGAATTCCCAACCCAAATGTAAGCAAATTTGGAACTTTTACCATTTATTTTTTTAGCTGCCACAGAAGACCCGTGAGTTCCGCATCTGCTAGAGCAGAATCCCTCGACTGTGACATCTTTTGATGTCAAAACGACGTTAATAGCATCGTTTTGGGCACCCCTGGATGCTAATTCAACGATTTGCTTATTGGAAAGAGATTTCCCCAAAGAGTAACTCTCATCAAAAATTTGTGTGCCCAAATGGACAACGGGAGAAGAAGCTCTCTTAGATTTTATGAGATTATAGTATTTTTCAGTAGCTTTGAACCACGTAGAAACAGAGGGTTGGGCTATTTCAGGCTTAGAAAGGGAAGCAATAAAGTCAGAAACAATTGCATGTTGAGAAGGTTTGAATTTTCCATACCAGATCAAATTTATAGAAATTTTGCCAGTAAGAAGAGGAGAAATTTTGCCAGTAAGAAGAGACCATTATGGTATTGAAACAAAAGGGTTTGCTGGTTTCTGTCGACTCAGTGAGTTGGCCTCGCTGCAGAGTTGAGATGGAAGAGAGAGACAACAAATACTAGCAGGCAGAAAGAAATGGAGCAGAACAAAGAGGCTCATGATTGATAAACTTTTTGTATTAGGAATTGAAGAAAGGGAAACTGAGAAAGGAAAGAGAATTTGCTTGGGGAAGCAATAAAGTCAGAAACAATTGCATGTTGAGAAGGTTTGAATTTTCCATACCAGATCAAATTTATAGAAATTTTGCCAGTAAGAAGAGGACCATTATGGTATTGAAACAAAAGGGTTTGCTGGTTTTCTGTCGACTCAGTGAGTTGCCTCGCTGCAGAGTTGAGATGGAAGAGAGAGACAACAAATACTAGCAGGAGAAAGAAATGAGCAGAAACAAAAGAGGCCATGATTGATAAACTTTTGTATAGGAAATTGAAGAAAGGAACTGAGAAAGGAAAAGAGAATTTGCTTGATGAAGCAGAGAATGAGAAGACAGTGTTAATATATAGGGATGTATAGTGACAGAGTGAAGCCAAGAGAAGCTACGCGGAAGAAACAGCTGTAAACGGGTTGTGGCTGGTTAAGGAAACGCCAGCAAGATTTTGCGCGTTGAAGCTTTAATGGATAGTGCGCGGCTTGTAGTTATATCGCTTTCAACCGAATCCCCCTTGCCATAATGTTTGACTTATCAGATTTGAAGCTAAAGTCCAATGAAAAGTATCTTCTAGAAAGAAAAAGATATGAAAAACTAAATTAAGCTATGTATTTTTGGGAGGAAAAAAAGGAGGATTTTTGTCTTTTATTTCTAAAATATACAACATGATTTTCCGAAAATTAATTTTTATAAATTTTAATTTTTTAATGAACAATTAATTGATGTAATTTTATAATTTGAAATATTTGATAAGTTAAATTAAAAGTTGAAGGTGACACAAAATTAAAGTAAAAAAAAATTCAAAAATAAATTTCTGTATTCTGTCAATGTTACGCTCTTAAAGTAGAAAATAGCATTATAATTTGAAAAAAATAAATAAGAAAATTACATATATTTTTATAAAATTAAGGGAGTAATTAGATTAATTTAATTGATTTTCGTAACTATCAGCATTTACTGCTCTCTTTGAGGCTTGCATTTTTTTTAATTGTCGCAAATATAAGTTGTTTTCCTTTTTAGAAAGTATGGCTAATTTCTTTGGTCTCTAGTATATTCCTATTTAATATATTTTATTATCAATAAATTTTCAATTCAATTCTTCGTTGGAAATAATGTATAATATTAATATAGAGGTAGGAAAAATATAGTTAGGTAAAATTGATTGTTTAAACTATATTAACTCTTTTTACTTAATTTTTATGAAAATAAAAATAAACCTATTTTCATGGGATGGATGAAAATATTAAAAATTATCAATAAGATTAGAAGCCTACGAAATTATAATAGAAATTGTAAGAATATGTATGTAATTTAATTAGGAACTTAGTCTAGTTAAATTGAATTCTTACAATATCAATATAATTAAAATAATATAATTTCAACTGATTTAGAATCATTTTCTTTTTATTAGTTATTTCATTTTCAAAGTATGAAAATTGACAAAATTGAATAGCTTCAAGTTATTTTTGTTTTCTTATAGGTGAAAAATACATATTAGAACAAAAAGACATGACAATATATAGGAGAAACACATAATCATTGATGAAATTTACTGATGGAAAATTCATTGGTCGATAGCAAAGGAATAGACGGAAGTTAAAGGTGTGTGTAAGACAAGATGAGATGATAATTAAAAAATTTTCAGTTTTGTCTTAAAACGAGATGATAATATAAATTCTATATTGAAAAACCTATTTGATTAACTAATCCATTCTCTATTCAAAAATATATATCATTTTTGTTTGATGTTATTACCCGATTAGCATCGTAAAAAAAAAATTAACAAATAGAAAGACGAAATTAAGTATGATAGACATAATTTGATATTCGTAAAAAAAAGGTTTAATACATTGTTTTACTTTAAACTTTATACTGTATTGCAATTTTACTATATTTTGATCTTTTGTTGTATTAACACCTAAATTGCAATTAAAACTTAATTAAAAAATTACATTGATATGAAACCCATCGTGACTCTGGGTTAGCTTAATTCAAATTTACTTACTCATACAAATTTGTTAAGTTTAGTTGTTATTTTGAGTAGATATATTTTTTTCATTCTACAATTTTAAACTACAATTGATTATAATTATATCTTATATTCTATTTTGACAAAAAAAAATTACAATTTCTATTAGTTTATGGGTCAATTAAATACATAGCTTTGTTTTTAGATTTTATAATTATTTCAAAATTTATATTTAAAATCATATCATAATAACAATTATATTTTAATTTTTTTTAAAAAACGTTCTTGTATCAAATAATCAATTTTTAAATATTAATCATTATCAATTAAAGAAATAATTAAAAAATATTAAAAATAATAATAGAGATTGTCCGTATTGTTAACTCAAACTCACTCATTTATACAAATGTATTTAGTTAATGTAAGCCCAAGATCAAGAATGAAGCAATTTTTATTTATAATTTAAATTTTAATTATAATTTAGGATGCTATTGCTATAAAAGGTTAAAATTTAGGATGAAATTAATAAAAATCTCAAATTGGAGAGAAATTGCAATAAAAGATTAAAGTTTACGATGAAATTAGCATAAGGGTCAAATCAGAATGAAATGGCAACAAAATGTAAAATATATATAGTGCTACAGTTTTTATAAATATAGAGACTTTTTCTTTTCAGTTAAATTTATTGTTATTTAAAAGATTATACAATTTTGAGATTATATATGAATCTGAACAATAATTAAAATTCAATCAACAATAAAAATTTATAGTAAAAGAAAAAGATAAAAATATTCGTGTATAGATAATGTCTATAAAACAACTTTGCGTATAAGTTTAGATTCAGTATATATATAAAACAAATATATATAAGGAATAAAGAATGAAAGAATATCTTGGAAATAATCTTATATAATTCTACAAGCAAATAAGCATGTCTGGGCGTGTAGCGATTCTTGTTGTTTAAACCAAAGTGGAACAAGCAGAGGTTGAAGGGTCAAACAAAGCAGGAATCAGATATTTCCTGCCATTGACGCCGTGTGCATTATAGCTAGCACCAGTTGTTGAGTCCACCAATAGATCGCCAGCATAACCAGGATACGCTCCTTTCCCATATACACCAGGACAAGCTGATGCAGCCTCGAGAGGAGCCCCCTTTGGACCTTGGAAGTAGCCGTTTCCGAATGGGTTGGTCACAGTCCCAGCCAAAAGGCTAGCCAAATTGATAACCATACCATCAAGACCTACGTCGTTGTTGGGTGCAACCAGTGGTGGGTTCTGTGGTCCGTAAATAGGCTGATGGAATGGCCAAGCGCATTGACCTGGGCACTGACTTTCAGAATTCCCAACCCAAATGTAAGCAAATTTGGAACTTTTACCATTTATTTTTTTAGCTGCCACAGAAGACCCGTGAGTTCCACATCTGCTAGAGCAGAATCCCTCAACTGCAACATCTTTCGAAGTCAAAACGACGTTAATAGCATTGTTTTGGGCACCCCTGGATGCTAATTCAACGATTTGCTTATTGGCAAGAGATTTCCCCAAAGAGTAACTCTCATCTAAAATTTGTGTGCCCAAATGGACAACGGGAGAAGAAGCTCTCTTAGATTTTATGAGATTATAGTATTTTTCAGTGGCTTTAAACCACGTAGAAACAGAGGGTTGGGCTATTTCAGGCTTAGAAAGGGAAGCAATAAAGTCAGAAACAATTGCACGTTGAGAAGGTTTGAATTTTCCATACCAGATCAAATTTATAGAAATTTTGCCAGTAAGAAGAGGGAAACAATTGCACGTTGAGAAGGTTTGAATTTTCCATACCAGATCAAATTTATAGAAATTTTGCCAGTAAGAAGAGGGCCATTATGGTATTGAAACAAAAGGGTTTGCTGGTTTTCTGTCGACTCAGTGAGTTGCCTCGCTGCAGAGTTGAGATGGAAGAGAGAGACAACAAATACTAGCAGGAGAAAGAAATGAGCAGAAACAAAAGAGGCCATGATTGATAAACTTTTGTATAGGAAATTGAAGAAAGGAAAAGAGAATATGGTTGATGAAGCAGAGAATGAAAAGACAATGTTATATATAGGGATTTATGGATATGGGCAATGGATGAAAGAGGGAAGGAAAGAGAAGCTACGCGGAAGAAACAACTGTAAATGTATGGTTGGCTGGTTAAGGAAAACGCCAGCAAAGGTTTTGCGCGTTAAACTTTTAGTTCTATCGCTTTCAACCGAATCTACTTTACCATAATGACTTACCAGGTTTGCTTGCTTGCTAGCTGAAGTCAAATGAAACATATCTAGAATGTGTAAAAAAGAAAAAAAAAAAAGTGAAAAATCCAAAAAGCAAATGTAAGGGAAAAAGGAATTGCAGATATGGTTTGGTACATTTCTCATGAATTTACTTCTTTTAACAAAAGTAATCGGAAAGAAAAAAAAAAAAATCAAAGAATAGATATATAAACCTTATGTGTTGGATCTTATAAACGGATTTATTTATAGTCTGTTAACCAATTTGATTTTTGAAGTCATATTATAAAGATATATTTTTCTTTTATTTATAGTCTAATTAAACTGAATTTTCACAATATATATTGAACTTAAAATACTATAATTTCCAGTGTTTTATGCCATGTATTAACACCAAAAGACTTTTTCTTTTTCCATTTCAACGTAAAAATAAAAGATGGATGCTTCCTTCTAAACCCACTGGGGACATATGATGCTCTCTCTCCCTTTCTTCACTAAAATTTTCTTTCTTTCTCTCCATTGAAACACAAAAATTAAGTATATAGATATGAGGATGGGCTGATTTTTATCTTTTTTCATGGCCCCTCTCTTGTATTTCTGATTTTATTGTAAATTTTTATATTTTTTGTTAAATGAATGACAGATATATGTCTATTTGGCATATATTTATAGTATTTATATTTCTTCTGTTGTTTATCTCCATCTTGTGTGGATTTATGATCTGTTTATTTTATGTGGAATATTTGTTTTATTTTATTTGGACATGTGTGCAATTTGTGGAGAATATCTTTGTCCTCTAAAGTTTGATAATGCGGTATGTTCCTCCATTAGATTCAGTAATTCAAATTCTCTGTGTTCATCATAAGCAATTAATTCATGAATAATTAGGCCATATACGAAAGATTCATAGAGTTTGTCAGCCACTTTGAATATCCATTAACTTTTTCAAATTCACATTTCAATTTTCATTAGGTTTTATTATTAGATCAGCAAACAATAATTATTTTAATTATAATAATTTTGTTCTATATCTGAGTAGGGTCATGTCTTCCTTGGATTGATTTAAAATTTCTAATGAAATCCAAATATATTATATCAAAAAAACACAAAAAGACATAAAAATCCATGTCATAAATCACATGGATAATAAAATTTATCCCATGTATCATGTCATTCCTAGTTGTGCTTTAGAGTAGGCTCCTTATCTTTGTTGTTAATTAAGTAGTTGGAACTAATTTGCCATCACATAAAGAAAGTTATCGGCTTCCCATCAAGTGGAAACAGATGGCTGTGCCGCTACTGTGGATTTTGAAGCGATGAAAGAGAAGTGGTAAAGAGTGTTTGAGAAGTTACAGGGAAAGAGATAAAGGCGTTGGGTAATTATTATTAGCCTGCATCTGTATGTGAGAAGGCAGCCAGCGATTTTTAGTAGAGAAGGAAAGCGACACACTTGAAGAATATGCGGTGTGGTCAGCTCCCCATAGTATTTGGCGGTTTCAGCAATTACTATTAGCCTGCATCTGTATGTGAGAAGGCAGCCAGCGATTTTTAGTTGAGAAGGAAAGCGACACACTTTAAGAATATGCGGTGTGGTCAGCTCCCCATAGTTGAGAAGGAAAGCGACACACTTTAAGAATATGCGGTGTGGTCAGCTCCCCATAGTATTTGGCGGTTTCAGCTTTTTGCCAATCTTGTGCTCGACGCCTGAGCTGCGAGGCTGAGCTGCTGAGGCGACAGTTTTCACATGAAAAATATTATGGAATTAGAAATACCTACTTTGACACATAAAATATGTAGTTTAAATTAATAATTCAATGGGCCTCACCATTATCATTATCATTATAACAATATTATAAAATTGTCAAAATCTTTGGATCTTTGTATGGGAATGTTTCTCAGTATTCGGCTTTTTTTCCTTTCTAAAAATTGATCAAATATTTAAATACTATATAGTATTATGAAAAGACCAGGAAATGCTTTGATTTAAAGCTGAAATTTTAGATATAGTTGGAAAATATTTCTTGACAAAGGAATATATTTAAGTAATAGGGGTAAAATAGTAAATTCCTAAGTATTATTCATCTTAAAAAAGGAATAGAATAACAATTTAAAATGGATAAAAATATGATAAAAATTATGGGATGAAGGAAATATTATTTTTTTTTATTTTTACGGGAAACAGTTATAACGTTGTTGATTTAATTCATAAATATGCATTAGATAATATGAAAAGAAGATTATAGGAATAGTAATTGATACAGTCAAGGCCATCCTACCCGATTGAGGAGTGCAGGACGACTCCTTCGATCAGATTATATATTACAGTCGTTTTAATAGTTGTTAACTGTTATAATAAATATTAATAAATATTAATTATTAGCTTCTCTTAAACTCTAAAAATTAATATTATAAAAGTTATGCTACTAAAGTCTATGATCAATAGAAACAGATTTTTGACTTAGCTGAAAACATTAAAAACTAACTCAAAAATCGATACCGAACAAAGTTTTAATATCAAATGACTTGTAGTCTATCTTAATTGCTGCACTGCATAATATTTCGGTATTTATAATTTTAGTGTCGAAAACAACATACAATATTTCTGTATCATAATTAGAAAAATTAATTATCTAAATCAAGTTCATGGTCCCATTTATAGACCACACATATGAA
Source organism: Jatropha curcas (assembly GCF_014843425.1). Next base: position 19,793 of record NW_023591415.1, on the reverse strand, counting down.
ATTGAAATTTAACTTTATCATTTTTTTCAAATATATAGTCAAAAATATCATTATTTCAATAAAAATTATTAATTTTGTTAATTTAATTCATAAGTGGGGCATGCACTGTTATAGGTAAATTTTTTCATCTTAATCTCCGGCAAAAAAAAAAAAAAAGTGGTCAAAAATATCATTATTCAATAAAAATTATTAATTTTTGTTTAATTTTAATTCATAAGTGGGCATGCACTGTAATAGGTAAATTTTTTCATCTTAATCTTCCGGCCAAAAAAAAAAAAAAAAAAGGTGCCATGGCCACAAACTAACTGAATAATCATAACCTCTTTCATTAATTTCAAAAAAAAAAAAAAAGTGCCATTGCACAACTAACTGGAATAATCATAACCTCTCATTAATTAGATCGTAGTCTTAAGCAAAGCAAGCCAATGACATGTAATTAAATTGCTTATCCACAGGGTTACAGTAATCATAACTCTTTATTTTGTTCATTGAGTACTTGTTTTTTGTTTTGTTTCTTCTACAGAGATTGTTCAATTTCTCATGGCTAAAAGCATAGATTTAAGCTCATTATATAATAATAATAATAATAATAATAATAATAATAATAATAGCAACATTTATTTATAATAGTTAATTTCTGCATTATTAATATGATTACTATATTAGCATATGATATAGATAGACGGTGGTTCCAAGTCAGAGAGCTGGAAAGGGCTAGCTGAAATTTCATTTCTATATCATCGAATAATGACGTTTGGCCCAGTCATAGAAACATTAATTAGATTCCAGGTTCCATTACTTCTCTGTCAAACTTATATTAATATATAATTTTAGTAATAAAACTTTTTTTTTACAGAAAATGGAATTTCGTTAATATAATATGTAATGTGTTGAAAATATTTTAATTGAAGTTTGCTTAAATGAAGAAAGATTAACAAAAGCTAAATTATGGGAAGTGGAGGCAATAATAGGAAAATGGGTAATTAAGCAAGAATAGTAAATGCCAATTAAGTAATGCTTAGTATCCCTCCATTGACGATTTAATTAATTAAATAAACAAAAGAGCAGATATTAGCACAGAGCCCTTTAATTTTTCTGATTAAAAAAAAAAAAAAAGCAAACCAAAGTAATTTGCTTTTCTATTATTAATCCGCATAATCTAAAAAATTGAACAAATCAATAAATTTAACATCTCTCTGTATATATAGGCGTATACATTAATTAACTCCAATAGTAATCTAAACGTAAATCCTAATCTCCATTTTTAGACCAGAGTAGAACAAGAAGATGTAGAAGGATCATATAAAGCAGGAAGCAAGTACTTTCTGCCGTTATCTCCATTTGCATTATAGCTAGCTCCGGTAGTTGAATCCGTCAAAAGATTACCGGCATATCCTGGATAAGCACCTTTCCCATAAACACCAGTACAAGCTGATGCAGCCTCCAATGGAGCCTCTTTCGGACCCTGAAAATACCCATTTCCGAATGGGTTTGTTGCTGTTCCTGCTAAGAGACTAGCCAAATTTATAACCATACCGTCAAGTCCCACATCATTGTTAGGTGCAACCAATGGTGGGTTCTGTGGTCCATAAACTGGCTGGTGAAATGGCCAGGCGCAGTAACCCGGACACTGAGTGACCGAGTTACCTACCCAAACGTAAGCAAATTTGTAATTTTTACCCTTAATTTGACCTGTTTTAGATTTTGCAGAAGCAGACCCGTGAGTTCCACATCTGCTAAAACAAAACCGATCAACAGCAACATCGGCAGATGTAAGGACAACGTTAATGGCATTCATTTGATCTCCTTTGGAAGCTAACTCAACGATTTGTTTGTCTGTAAGTGATTTTCCTAATGAATAGTTTTCATCTAATATTTGCTTTCCTAAAGCAAGGGAAAGTGTGGTTTTTTTAGAGGTGAGATGGTAGTATTTCTCTGTTGTTTTCCACCATGCGGAAACAGAAGGTTGGCTATTATGAGAAGAAGGAGATGATAATGAAGTGATAAAATCAGAGATTATAGCTCTTTGAGATGGCTTGAAATTGCCATACCAGATTAGATTGATTGAGATTTTTCCAGAAAGAAGAGGACCATTGTGATAACTCAAGAGCTGTGGCGGATCTTGTACTAGCTCATTGAGCTTCCTCACAGCAAAACAGATTTGAAAAATAGAAATTAGAAGAAATAGTTTCAAAGCGTATTTAGAAGAAAAAGAAGCCATTTTTCTTTTATCGTTTGAAGTTTAACAGAAAAGAGAAGAGATACAGGCTGTGTATGTGTGGATTGGATTTATATAGGCCCGTGAAGAAGGGTTTTTCAGGTTTTTAACATGCGTTTACTAAAAGAAAGTGTGGTTAAGTGTAAAAAAGCAATGGAACCTGCCTCGAAAGGGACAAAGTAAGAAAAGAGAGAGAAAATGAGTTTCGCCATTTTCGAGTTACTTACTGCTTCGCCAGAAAGAAAGAAAGCAAGCAAGCGTAGGATAAAAAGAAGGCACTGATGAAGAGAACACATCCTACTCGCAGTCTCCAGTGTTTGAATTTCACCCTGTTACAACTTCAGAGCGTGAGACTCAAACATTGTTTGAACCCGAAGAAAAAAGGACCACAGTTTACAGCTTAGTCACAGTTTGCAGTTTGGTACATTGACGAAAACACCCTCCCCTGATGCTAAGGAAGTCAGGAAGTGGGTGTTAAAACTTGAAAGGAGTAGGAAAGGAGAAAAGGGCAGTGGATAGACGTTAAAGAGACAGGCTGGACGCTAACTATTTGAACATTAATATTAAATTAAATTTTAAAGTTTATTGGGAAGTGTGGACTGGTCCAGCTGGAAGTCAGCCTGGGGAGCAATGGGTATCCTAGGTGTGAAAGCACGTGAGATGACGCGCCTAGCTTAAATGGTATGGGATATGAATATTTACATTACACACACTTCATAGTGGTGAGATGGGAGAGAAAGCGATTTTCTCTATTGTTTGGTAAATACAGCTGGATCAAGCTAAAGGGACAGCTAGCTTGTTTCCTGCCACGTCACCTTTTTTCACCAGCAGTGTACTTGCGTGCTTCTTTTTCAGAAATTGAACGTTGGGTTCGGTTTTTGAACTTCAAAATTAAAACGGTACAATACAAATCCAGAGGGGGAAAAAAAATTCAAAATAGTACTCCACCCCTTTTGTAATAGACATACGTATGAAATAATATATAGATACAACATGATAGGAATGTGTTGATATAACTGTTTTTGAAAATTTCAAGTATAATACTGAAAGATTTTCGAAAATTTCAACTAGAGTAGAGAGAGATATGATAATGAAAGATTTTTATTTATTACTGATAGTTACAAAAATAAACAAAGAATAATGTAAGAATTAATTATATTAATATAAAAACAGATCAGATTTAAACATCTTTTACAAAGAGAAAGGAAAGAAAAGAGGTTTTATAGCTAATAATATATCTTCTCCCGTGAGCATGGTTAATTAAAATTAGAAACATTTTAACTTGCAGTCATAATATAAAATGGCAGAAGCAATGAACCTAGATCATCTTTACATAAATATATCGTCATCCTATCTAAAACCTAAATTCACGAGCTTAACCCACTTTTAAATATATTATTATCCATTGAAATGTTATTATCTAAGCACAATCATCTTACCATTCACGAGGCATCAATAGTTTAATTAGACACTAAAGATGCTTATGATATGGAATTATATATATTTAATTAAAACTAATTAATGTTTGATTGGCAATGCAATGCAATGCAATCCAGAGCCCTACATTCCCGATATACGCAATGGATGATGATAGGCGTTTCAGCGTGTTTGGTGGTGATATTTAAGACTCGCATGGCTTAGCTGCCTTGTTTCGCACTTACAGACATAAAACGTAGCAATAGGGCTGTTTAATAACACTGTTCTATATATATTTATAGGTGCACGAGTGGCTACTCTAAATTCATCAATGGAGTAATTAGGTTAATGTTCGTATACGCGAGCTAGACCCTTTGACTTCATTTCGATTCTTATATATCTTTCTTGGATTCTCTTGTCTGCTAATGGTTAATTAAAGTCCACTTAATATAACGATTTCTGTAAATTTTCTTGAAAATTCTCTAAGAAACGCATATTGGATCAATGGGATGAAAAAGAAGACTAATACTGAGTAATCACAGTTAAATAGAAGTTTAACTTTTATTTCTGAATCAAACCCAAATCTGCTTTCAAGCCAATTTATATTTGGTGAAGTGATAAATGATAATATGGATTAAAAAAAAAAAAGGAACAGTTCTTTTATGATTTGATTCAAAAACACATTTCCGGATGATAATTAGGCAAGAATTTTCGAACATCATGTCTACCTTTAGATTTGATTAACTTAATTTAATGGCAATTATTCATTTAAGCTGGATGTGACTTCCTTATTGTTTGGACCTTTTCTTTAAAAAAAAAAAAAAATCTTATATTATATTGTGAAATGTCAACATATTAACGTCTTGGCAGCGATATATACATGTCCGCACAACATGAAAATTATTGACATTTCATATGATGTCTGAATGCTTTAGCATAAATCATAGAACCTCGCATTGCATGGCCCTTGTTGACGAATAAACCAGCATCCACTATGATGTGTTTTGGCCTTCCTTTTGACTCTTATTTTCTAAAGCAATGCCAACGCGACACAGCATTTACTCAATGGCCAAATTCCAGACATAGACTCATAGACTGGCTGCGTGTCTAAATAATATATGGTCTGTTTTATATAATTTTGCCCTGTAATGTAATAATTGGTGCTTTGGGCATCCAAAAATTTTTGTACCTCTTTGAGCGTCAAAACGAAAAGATTACAATTTCACTCGATCACATGCCAATATGTGATTCCTACAGCTATAGGCTATGTATGAACTTCTTCTTCTTTCTCCACTTGAAAAAAAATAATAACAACATTAGAAACCAACCCACATCATTATCTGTGAAAGATTTATAAGATACGATGTTCAATTGTACAAAACATAGACTTTGCAAAATGATGTACTACTCTAGGTTTCATCCACGTCTTAAAAAATTCAATGTATTTATATATATATATATATATATATATTTTATATAATATATAATACCTACTATATATCTATTTCTCATTAGAATACTAACAACTTTTTTAAAATACTTTCGCTCCGATTTTAAGATTTTGTTTTTAAAAAAAAAAATTTAAAAGCATGTTTTCCTTAAGAAAAGCAACAAAAACATCGTATTTCCTCCAATACTAATCTAACAAATTAGAACCTTAATTAGCTTATTAAAGTTAAGAATTTAATATCATGCACAACCAAGCGATTAAAGGATAACCTAGTGATAAGTGAAATTACGACCTGACAAAATAAATCCAAGTCGAATATTTTCCTAATCACTAAAAAAAAACCCTTTCCCAGTGCTAAAAAAAAAAAGTAATTAAATATCCTCAATGCAAATATCTAATGGCTCTATTGAACACTTAAATTAATCATTAACATTAACCTTTTAGAACAACCTTGCAAGTCAAAAACTTTTAAGTAATTGGGTGTAAAATATTAATTACTATTGATCATGCCAAAATTTTATTAATAATACGTGTTAACAATATATAAAAAAAAAAGCGATTTCCTTTGTTTTTGCTTTTTTATTTCTAAGAATGTAATTCATTAATAGTAATATTAACGAATTACAAAATAAACATATAGATTAGACATAGAACTTTACTAGCTATAGGTTCGCTGATCTTTAGATACGAAGATAAATGAATTCGAATCAATTTTGAATAATAAAATAAAACTAACAAAAATATAAATATTAGATTTTACGTTTTGGAGTTGACTTTTGGCAAAAAAATATATTTTTCCGTAGCAGTTACTCTAGTCCGTTAATTGATTTGGACTTCAAAATAATAACTTATCTGGATCTTCTATAACTGGATTGCTTCTCTAATAATTTTTGGCAACATATGACGAAATACAGATGAGTTTTTCCGCCGCTATGCGTCAATAACATTCAATGGAGGAATATACCGCACTATCAAGGCTTCATCGATCTAAAATCTACATCTGCAAAGTCAAGATCTAAAGTCTCCAAATCAATAAAATCAGATATCATAATTTAATTTAAACAATAAACCCTTACACAATTACACAGAAGGGATTATCTTACACAAAGAAGGAACAAGAAAAAAAACTCCAATATGGAGATCAACCAACCATAACAAAAACAAAAAAGACAGAGTTTGCTGTAGTGAAAACAATCTGAATTTATTGAAGAAAAAGAAGATTAAAAAGCACAAAAAAAAAAAAAAAGATGAAGGCGACAGAGATAGTAAGAAATAAGAGGTAAACGGTTCCAGTTGAAATAAACAGTGGCAGCCCCCAAACTAAAAATTAAGGAGCCCTAAAAAACTAGAGAAAAAAAAAATAGAGAAATATGTTCACGACGGATACGTTGGATGGATGTAACACAATATAAGTTGTGCCATTTTGTAAACGAAATCATTGGTTCTAATTAAGGCCCTGCGTTTAGGATTCTTTGTTTTTATTTTTGAAAATAATGATTATATCCAAAATAATTATAATTATTTTCTTTGATTAGGAGTGAGTTTGGCTACCATTGGATGCACAGTGAACGCGCGATGAGGAGTGGAGCAGAGAGTATCCAGGCCTGGTCTCTAAGCATAGGAAAATTAAAGGTTGTTTCCCAACTTAATGAACATGGCCTTGTTCCCATTTCTATGATTGAGTCAGTGATGCTTTGAAATCCCCTAACCTTTTTTTTTTATCATTCACTAATAATTTAAATTTTACACGGATAATATAAATTACGGATAATTAAAATTGCAGAAAGTATGGCCTCATCCATTGATCAAACCAATGAAAATATAAATTTCTTAAAAATAATTTAAATTTCCTACTTTACCTTTTTTTTTTCATGAATTATCAAAAAATTTTTCTTTAACAAAAAATTTAACAGTGAATTTAGAATAAATCAATAGGCCGAAATAAATGAACAAGTCATCTATCAATCCATACAGCAAAAAAAAAGTTGCCGTTTAATGATTTACGTAGCTCTGTGTTCGTCTTTATTCACCATACTTGTATCACGTGGACATTGTTCCAGGCCCATGCTTCAAGGAATCGCCAGTTAAAGCTAATTACAAAATCGACCTGAATCAACAATTCATGAAAAAGCTATCCGTTCAAGTAGTCGTCACTGTTGTATTTTAATTGTTACACCTTAGTAACAGTTAGGGAGAGCGTTAAAAGCATCAGCATACTTTATTTTTGGATTAAAGTAAGTTGGTTAATAGTGACAATTACTCGTGATTAAAAGAAAGAAAAACCTCAAATGTACCAAGGCAAGCATGTGACCACAAAAAGCATTGTAAACATTATACATATTCTGTTTTTTTTTAAGAGAGGGACCGAAAGTTTTTGGGAATCCCATCAAGCCATTACTGCAAAGTTCAGTGCACTTTTTTTTTTGTGTAGATTGAAAGTGCCATTGCACTTTTGCTCTACCCCTTATAGATTAAAACTAATATGGAGATCTATCACCCTCCATTAGGTCTCTTTAATGCATCGTTTAGTGTATAAACCCGAGAACCTTCCCTAAATTAATTAATAGCAATTGCAGTCTCTTTTTTGTTTAAATATGTAAAATTCGCTCATTTTTTCAAATAAATTTACTGCTGATTTTAAACTTGTATTACTTCTGGCAAAGTCTAAGGGTTTGCATTTTCTTTAATATACTGGACACCATATATAGTAGGAGCTGAGAGACTACTTATGATATTAGGTTTCGTATATAAATTGAAATATATTTTTCCAAGATGAATTTTATCTGTAATTGTCACACAGAGAACATAATTATGTGCAATGACGTGTAAGAAATCTTGGCGACCACCTACAAGCTGTTGTGCAATCCAAGTATAAGAAAAAAATAAAATAGTACCATAGAGCTCACCAGCATAGACTGTAAGATCACGGCCGTGATATTTCCACTTCCTGTAGCTTTCTATGGGTTGTGAGCATTAAAACTATATAGTTCCTCAAGTTTCTCATACACCGAGAGAAAAAGAAAATGATGTTAAATAAATAAGAAAAGAACTATTGGCGTCATGAAGGATGGCTTTCCTCTCGTCTATCTGCTACTTACTTCTACGTTCCCGAGAAGTCGATTCTTAACAAAAAGAGCGATGAAAATTGCTCACTTGAAAGCAAACCTCCACACAGCCTCTCCATAATTCGCCACTCAAGGCAGTGCACCTTTATCCTCTATATATAATAGCACGAAAACTGGAGTCCTTTTCTTCTCATCGCTACATTCAAATACAACCATCCACTATCACAGACTATAAAATTGTCCTCTCGTCAATTACAGACGAGTCTAATTATTTACTCTTGTTCTTTGTTAACATCCTTTGCCTTAAGTTTAGCGCTAGCTCGTGGTCTGCGTGAAAGAAGTTAACCTGAACTTCCTACCGAACCCGCACCACTTTGTTCCTTATAACATCTCATAGCGGTCCGTTTTGCTTCAAGTAACCTTCCGGTCTCCATTGTTCTGGTATGCCCGCAATTCCACTTGCATCTCCAAAAATCCATTATACCCAGAGTTTCTTCTCTCTCATAAAAGCTCGACGGCTACTTACTACCGTTCTGCGGAAATTCCCTCTGATCTTCAGCAATCTGGTGAGGCACTAATAACCCTATAACCTATTGGAGAGAAAAAGACGGCAACAAGACGACCAACATATTTTAATCAAACACCAATAAACCAGAACCCCACTGAGTCTTTTAGGATAAGGATCCCTCTGAAGACAATGCTCACATCATAGATACACCTGAGCGGTTCGATTAAGACAAAGATTAGACTGCACACCGCGAGGAGGTGCAGGCAGCAGCGAGCCTGGTTTGTTTAACGCTAATGAACGTACTGATTCTCACACTGTATGAGTAATTGTGGATTTCATCGGCCAAATAGATCAGAGCGAGAGTCGGACCACGCTTATATGTTTCGAGACTCGGCAATCTCGGATAGGACCATCCAAGTTGTCCTGGGTTCATGTGATGGCCAGTTCACCAACTCCATCTACGGACCAACAGGAGAAGTACATCCGCTTGGCGCACCCAATGGAGACGTTGGGGTCGATGGAATAGGTCGTAAATATATTGCGAGTCTTTTAGCCAGTGCCAGTAACGAACCCATTTGAGGAGATGGGGTATTAGCATAGGGTCGGGTGGCCAGCCAATGGAGGTTGGCTTCAGCATTGGTAACAGGAGTGTAATGGAAAAGGGGCCGTAACCGCATGCGTTACCGCTGGGAGCTTTTAGTGGAATTCTAGCACTGGGAGCCTATCTATAATGCCCGTTGGTGTAACGAAAGGAAGTATCGTTTATCAGCTCTGTTTGACCCTTTGAACTTCCTAAATGTTTCGCCCATATGTGAGGTTTGATAGGAGTGCTGATTGCTTGATTGATGGTGGCTTAGGGCTATGGCTGTGTTATTGGTTATGAATAAACGCGACACATGTAATCAAGGAAACGAATTGTATGAAATAAATTCTTAGAAAAATTAACAAAACTTTTTTGTTTTAAAAAACATTTCGTGCAATAATTTGTGGAAAAATTTAATTTTTTAAAAATCCTGTTCAAAGCGCAAATCCATCTGTCTAGTGAGATAGATTCTGTTCATAAACCCAGGATTCTTAATAAATTTTTTGGCTCAATAACATGAAAATTAAACATGTGAAAATTTTAATAAGAAAGAATTTATGATAACAAATGGTTATTTTCAAGAATATGGCACTTAAACCTATGAAATTAATAAAATTACAGCAACTATAGCAATTCAAATTGTACAATTTTACATATTCAAAATGTAATTTTATATATTAAAATAACTAGATACTTTTAATAACTCTTTGTAACAAGTGGTAACAATAATTTTATATTGTTAATCAATTCGAGGTAAATAATTACAACGAATATAATCTAAGTTAAGAAATATTTAATAGTTGAGCTTTTAAAGTTAAGATTTTAGGTCAATATAGAATATATGAACTTCCATTGGACTGTGTTTTTAGAGAAAAAGTAATTTTTTATTATTTTCTATTTCATATATTACGTAAATACCAATATAGATTTCACTAATATAATAATATATAGAATTTGTTAAAGTAAATTTTTTTCACATTAAGGTGAAATATTTAAGTTAATTTCATAGCTATAAGGGAGGAGTCGATAAGGATAGTTATGTGTGAAAATTAAAATAACAAGCAATTTAGAAGAAATCGGGAGCAAAGTTTTATCAAAAGTTATGTGCCCGTTTATTATAATAGGGTTTTTTGTAAGTTTTTGGTAATAGTACAAAACGAGGCCACTATATATTCATTAAACGATAATCCATGGGGCTGGGCCGAAAGCAACCAATGATAAACTGTAAACAGAACCGTTAAGTGACTATACCCAATACGCGGTTTCGTAGGGGGAGAATAATGAATTAAAAGAAAAAGGTCTAATTGTAAGAAATCAATCATTGCACTTTCCTGGTTCGGTACAATTTGGAAATTGTTAGTTTGGGGATCTAATAATCTAAATATCAATCAAATAAGAACAATTTGATGAATGTCACAAACAAACTATCAAATGGAAAATATAAATTATGGTTAAAACATTAAATTTTAAATTTTTATAGTAAATCACTTGGTATAACCTGAGATTCAATATATGAATTTGAAATATAACATATGGATTGAATTTGAAGAAAGATTTCAGTTTAATTCTAATACTAAAAAAGAAAAAAAAAAGTGCAAGGGATGCTAATTAAATTTCTATCGCTAAAGGGTAAGGATGGGAGTGATAAGAGAATCGTCTCTATACACTCAAATTTAAAGGTCCTCATTTCAATCTTAAAAAATGGAGTCCTTTTAAACACGTTCGGGAACAGAGCGTTTTTCTTCCTCTTTTTGTCGCGCCTAGTGTTGTATTCTAATCTTACTCAATAAATATATTTATATATATATATAGGAGGTATATAGGTAGTTTAGATAACTATTGTGGAATTTATTTAGAAATCCAACATTTTTGTCGTTTTTGAAATGTATTAGTTGAGTGTGAATATTAAAAAATCATTTTAATTACTCGCTTAGAATAACTTAAAATGAATTTATATTTTAAAATAAAATAGATTACTTTAAAGAACGACTTATTAAATTTGGGATAGAATAATAACAATATAAAAAGAATCCAATGCAAGCATGATTTAAATTTTTGTTTAAATCTTTTGCATCAAAAATATTAATTATACGATTTTCACTAGGTTTAAAATAAATAAGTCATTTAAAATTTTTACATATACAATTAAGAGAGCGAAATTAAGTTAGATCTCAATTATAAATAAAAATTATAAAAAATGACAAGAAAATAGCGATTACTTTTTTAAAACGATGAAATCGGTTATATTTTAGGACGAAAGAAACCATATTTAAATGTCACTGGGCATTTGGGCAGGTGGTGTCAAGTGCCAAATAAATGTATTGTCAATTATGATGAGTGAGACACTAATACTGTCTATGGTTTACATATTATTTATTTCATTTGAAAATTTTACCATTTATTTTAAGAAAATTTATTAAATTAAGCAATAAATTAACGAAGTAAATTGATTAAAATACTTACCGCTTAATTTAATACTTCTCAAAAAAAATTTTGTAAATTGAAAAGTAATGAAATTATTGATTATATAGGTACAAGAGTAAAATAAAAAAAAATATTTTATTATTCCCTTGAAATCACAAATATAATGGAAATATTTTTAAAATAAATTAGTTTTTTAAATATAAAAGCACAAATATTAATGAACAGGAAGGAGCTACTATATATCAGGAGTATTATTAATTATGAATAGATTTTGGGCAGGTTACTCTTAATAAACATTAAAGGAAAAGTGCAACATATGAGCTGTAGACGTGGTTCTGATCTTCCTTTCTAAAACAAGAAAAAACAAATTAAAAAAGTGAAGAAGAGAGTAATAGGTTGCCGCTCCTCCACTAGTCGGCAACTTGGTTTCCTATCAACATCAGAATACAAATGAAGATTGAGGAAAATTAGTTTAATATTTGGTTTTCCCCAGCACGAATGGCCATCAATTAAGTAATAACTGGTTTAAGAATTGATTTGTTAATATATATATATAGCAAACATCATGACAGCACGTTTCCCCTTCTCTTGTTATGTTAATCGATAGAGGAAATACGACTTTTTTATGCAAGTCGTTGCCACCAATTTTTGAAGCAAATCTAGTTAAATTACTGGTTTTAGTTGTTATTTAAGTTATTATTATATGCAAACTAGAATATAACCGATCATTTTTACATATTTTGCACTTTTAAATTAAAATTAATTATTAAATAGTGGATGAATACAAAATTGGGTCTGATTCAGAAGGATTTCCAAATTACTTTAAATTATTTTAAATATCGAAGAAAGATTCATTCGGAAGATATTCCAGTTCCTAGAGGTCATCGAAAAAAATTGAGTTCCTCTATTTTCAAAAGAAAGATACTAAGAATGTAAAAGAAAAGGAATAATGAGGTTAGTTGGGTTGCGTATGTAGAAAACCAAAGCGGTGGAGCTATGACATAGCTGTAGGCAATGCAGCAGCCCGAATGCGAACAGTAAATTAGACAATGTGTTAATGAAAAATTGAAGTCGTAATGGGACTGTCTTACTTTTTCCGTTTTTATGTAATTTTTTTGCTCGCTTCAATTGTGGAAAGCAAAATCCAACTGGCCTCGCAGCATACACTTATTTTTAGTAATATTTTTTTTTTCAGATAATGTCAATTGTTATTTTTTTTTCTTATGGATTCTGCTAATGATAATTGTGGCAACTCTCCCATCACTATGTTTATTTTTTAAAATTAAATATAACATATGAATTTAATTAATAATTTTAAAAAAGATTATATCGTCCGTTTTCATTTTGTTTGCATGGTTTAACAATATAGTAATTAGAAATTTTGCAAACATTTTGAGATATAAAAAAATAATAATAGCATAAAATGGGAGGAAGGAGTATTTTATTTTGGATAACTAATTAATAGGTGATTTCCAAACCCTCTCATTCTCCCACTAATGAAATTATCTCATTTCTAATACTTGATATATTTTGAAATTTAACGTTTCTCAAAGACATTTTAAATTTGTTGAGAATACAATGATACGTGAAGGTGAACAACTGAGTAAACTTCTTTATTTTTTTCCTACGCGTAAGAAAGAGGTAACGATATATCTAATATCAAAGAAAGGTTATTTTGGTTTTTTTCAAGACATGTACTAATATCACTAAAAAAATTATTTTGCTCTTTACAATGAAAAAAAAGAAGAGATGCAAGAAGCGATATGAGAGCCACCTTTGTCTTACGTCGATTTCGCTGAGATTGTCAAGAAGTAATAGAGGCCATGCAAAGGTTTTCCTCCGTCCGATGGAGATTGGGCCTTTTGAGTGCAAATGCAAAAGGGAAGACCTCTTTATCGATCTTGCCCGAAATTTTAAGAGATAACGGAGGGGCAAAGGTTTTTTCGGGCTATTAGAGATTGGCCTTTGGAAGTGTAAAATGCAAAGGGAGATTGACTACAAAACTCATCCATTAAACAGGTTTTACCAGAAGTTGGCTTTAGTAATATGATAGAGTCAAGTAGAATGCTGTCGCTTTAACAGATAAAAAGTTACAGTAATATGTGGGTAATAGAAGCTCAAAGAGAGGGGATCATCAGCTCCTGTTTAGTCCGAATTCGTCGAGACGATGGAAATCTCCAAAAATTATTAATAGACTTTTGGGAAGGAATCCTATTTCGACTCCTAAATAACACGCTGCTATTATGGCAGCGAACGATGATTTTTCTTCTAATGCGACTTTGTTGTTTAATTTTAAAAGTACAGATATTGAAGCGAAGTAGTTGGAACCCAATTCGACCGTATAAGTGCATGAGAATGTATACAAGCTAAAAGTTCCTAATTCTGAAATTGCAGCTTTTTACTTGTGATTTTATTAATTCTTGATAAAGGGGGGGGGGGGGGGGGGGGGGGGCGGGGGGGGGGGGGGGGGTGATGATTTTTAAGCTATATTAATTTTGAATTCAAATTTGAAAGTTAATTTTCCCATTTTTTGGGGAATAGGTCCGTTTCCTTCGTCAACTACCGGCAATAACGCAGGTTCTTCAATTTGAACACCATGTTTTGACCTTCTCATCTATAAAAAGCACTTTTTTTCATTCTCTTACCAACGCCGTCCGCCAGAGAGCAAGAGCTAGCAAATCTTAATAAACTCGCAAGAAAAGAGAGAAATAATAATCAATGGGTTCCATATCATTCTTGTAAATCCCATTGCAGTTTTGCATCCCATATCCAGCTCAAGGGCCATATAAACCCTATGCTAAAAACTAGCCAACTTCTCCATCACAAAGCTTCCCATATTATTTAGCCTTCGTCCACACGATGAGTATACCATAAAACGCCTCCTTAGATCTAGAGGTTTCTGACTGCTGTCATTGCCTTCCTTCCTTCCAATTCCGTACTATTCGCTGATGGGCTTTACCGCTACCCGGACTCTGATGTTACCCAGGAATAATTCCTTCCTTTGTGCCAGTCCTACCTCAGCAAATACTGCTTGCTTCAATTTTAAAAACCTCCTGTCAGAGCTTAATGACAACTTCTTCATCAAATGTTCCCTCCTGTAGTTTTGCAGTTAGTTCCAGAATCGGGGTATGAGCTTCACTGTTGATGCAGCTCAGGAGCTTTGCATTCCTCTGGTTCTGTTCTTTGGACTACTAGTGCCTGTGGTTTTATGGGCTATGTTCAATATCGCCAAAGCTAATTGAAAGGGTCTCTCACCGCTTAAAGTTTTCTTTCTATTTATTCATAAAAAGTTGACATAATTAACTCCTTTTTTCAGTTGGTCTTCAATTTTTATTTTTCAGTCCAAGTTTTGTGGTTAAGAAGCTCAACGAATCACGATTTTCTAATAAAGACAAACTAAATATACTAATTAATTCAAGCTTAAGCTTTATTATTTAGTTGTTTGGTTTTAAGGGAAAAAAAAAAAATGCCATTTTTTTTTCCCTAAATTAGACCTTTTTTTTTCTGAAAAAGGCTCATTGATTAGACTCTATTGCAGTTGGAAAACTTTCCTTTTGTTTTAATACTCTAAAAGAAATTAATTTCTTTTTAAACCGTGATCTTTTATATTTTCCAACTAAATACTTTTAGTTTATTTCTTATCACCGTTTCTGACTTTTCTAAAATCTAAATAAATCTCAAATAAAGATTGATGAAAAAACAGCGTACGATTGATTAAAATGACACTGTTCTGCTTGTTTGATTTTGATTAACTTGCAGATGAAGAGTTACTTTAACCAATGGTTATCTGGAACTGTTATAGACTGGATTCCAGGGATGAAAAATATTTCCGTTTTTAAGGAATATTCCAAAGTTTTATTAGAAAACGACAGATCCTAAAGATGGTAAATGATAGATTTGGTTTACTTCTCAGAACTGCAGACTTTCAGAGGCAACGGCTGTTCATCTTAAACACATTTGAACCTCTTAGAGCATGAACGTTTTAAGCTGCTCTCTCTTCTCCGTTTGCTACCTCTTGTAATACTCCATCGGCCTCTCTTCAACTTCTTCTCAATATATATCAAAGAATGAAAACTTGAAGTCAATTGAATCAACTTAATGGAAAGAAAGAATGCGGATTGTCTTCAATGGCCTCCGACTCAAAAGAACCCAATCAGTCGTTTACGCTAAATTCTTGGAAAGCATAACGTTATGACAAACCAAACAATATAGAGTTCCGCTTGGGGACTTGCTAATAGCAATAAAACGTTCCTTAATGGGTAATTAGGCCGGACCTTGGTGGCCGGCGAACCAACGGCAGTTCTTCGCCGGAATTTGGTTACACTAAACAAAAGAAAAAGTCGTTTTAGCAAGTTGGTGTCCACAGGAACAAGTGCTATCCATTCCTTTCGATTGGAGGGTTTTTTAACGACATAGTGGATGGAATTTCTTACGCTTGAGGGTATTTGTGCTGGCGTGGGCGTGATTTGCTGGCCTTTTTCGCAGAGCAAAAACCATTGCCGATACAGTTTGCGTAGAATGGGGGGCAATTGGGCATGGAAATAAATCAGTGATGGTTAAACGAGATGAAAGTTGAGAATTCCTTGTAAGAGAGTTTAATGGTAGGAGTAAAGGGTCAAGATGAAAAAAAGAAAGCGATGGAATGGAAAAAGATGGCAGAAGAGGGCAAATCACAATGTCCTAATGTTCTTCTTTCCCAGAGAATTTGGACAAGTTCAATTAAAACCATTACACCTCTTATCCTCATACATAATCATGAGTAAACAAATTTGTTTTTAGTTTTTTCATGTTTTTGTATATTTTATTATACGTAATTACGTAGACGCTTTGTTATTAAACTCGAGAATTAAAACTTCAAATCCTAAGATTATACATAATAATATAACAATTCTTATAAAAAGTAAGCATATTTTCACTACATAAAACGGCATATCTAATGAATGAATTATGTATTTTTAAATTTATTTGATCTTTTATTTTTGCGATAATAATGTTTTTATTAATGAAGAAAAAATAATTTGACTTCTTTTATTTTAAAATTGAAGTCCAAATAATTTAATTAAAAAAAAAAAGAAAAGAAACGGAAAAATTGAAACCTTTCACATAATTGCACAGGATCGAAATTCAGTGGTATCAGATTTTGTTGACTATTACTCACCGAAGCTATACACATCAGATTTTTGTTGAGTAGAGGCCATCAACCTGCATACTCTGGTGACATGTAACCACTGCAGGAAATTTCTGAACCAAATTAAATCATATTTCAATGAAAATACATACATAAATGCATATATATATTAATTTTTAGGGAAACGCTTACCTTAATGTTCCCACCAACTTTTATTTGTATTGGCTCAGTTTCAATTGCCTCCAAAACTTCTTGCAAGAACCAAAACTGGAAAATTTTAGGATTCCATTTCAT
Organism: Jatropha curcas; assembly: GCF_014843425.1. Next base: position 2,707 of record NW_023591415.1, on the reverse strand, counting down.
TAATCTAATAAAATGTTACTGGCCTTCAAACTCTGTGAATTATTCTAAGTCTTAAATCTTGATGAAGGTAAAGCCAGTCCACGAGCGATGCCATTGAATAAATGTGAAGCGCTTAGGCCAATCTAGCGCCATTTTGTGTGTTTTATCTGCCAATATCATTAACCAACTCAGCAGAGCATTTTTGCTATTAACAAACGCAATAATAACAAAGGTAAGCATAATTCGAAATGAAAACAGAGAAAACCCGGTAAGCCAATTTTGCCTATTAACAAACGCAATAACAATAATTTATTGTATATATATATACAATCATGGCGCCTTATATGTAGATACTTTTGCTACGCTCGTGGTTCGTACCCTTATGATGTCTGCTGTCACGATAATACGGATTAAATTGACATGGAGAAGTAGCTAACTCACCGTAGGGTGGAATATAAAAGAATATCTTGTCTCATTATCTTTTGTCTCTGTCCCAATTTGCCCGATGCAATGCGTCACTACTCAGACTTAATTATTCCTGAATAAAAAAAAAGTAAAAATAGATTGGTAACAACCAATCATTGAAATTGAATTACTTCCCTTCTCCAGTGCAAGAGTCCTATGCTGAAATTAGGCACTATGGAGCCGCACACTTTTCCGCGTAAAGGATATCTATTTTTGGCAATAGGAGTACTAGATTTTTTTTCTTCTTGAATATTCTTCAAGTCTTCATAGTATTATTTTTTAATTTAATGTCCTTAAATTTGCTGAAGAGCAATAATTTTTTAGGCAAGTAATTTTGATAATTTTGAATAACTTTTGATAGACATAATTTGTCGTTTATTGCTGTTTATTGCTTTTTGTGAAAGCTTTCACGGTCTTATGGGTGCCACGTGGTCGGTTTTAGTTCATGTTTATGTGTCACATGGTTTTTGTCTTATTCCTTCCATTAGAGGAGTCCATGTGTGATGCGACTGCCGATCCAGATTATTTAATAAAAATTAAAGTTTAGAGCCCTGCTCTAGTATTAAATGGAGCCCTAACTTACTAAGAGCACATCATTCCGGAGGAAACGAGAAAACCATAGAGTAAAAAATGGATGGAACAATCATATGGAGTACTCCCAGGTGAATGCAAATGCCAGATTTGTTATAATTTATCTATATCTTTTAAATTAAAATTTTTATATATTTAATTATGTTTTTTTACACAAATTGTAATTTGATCTCTCTTATTTTTCTTTTGTTTTTTAATCCACTCTGGTCTAGATTCGCCTAGAAGATCCATTAGCGACCTATTGCAGTATGCACCTTCTGCTTTCAGTTTCCATTCCATCACTTTCTTCTGTCAAGTTCTTTCCTGCTGTACCATTCCAATGCCAGCTCCTGAACTAATCTTTCAATCGTCAATTTCTTTAACATCTTTTTCTTATTTATCAATACCTTAATTCCACCTTATTACCACAAAACTCAGCAATTTGTTTTGTTGCCTCTGCGAAAAAATGGCCAACAATCAAGCACACTATCCGTTGCTACCGCAACAAAACTCTCTCTGGCTAGTTTGTTGGTTTCCATCTTCGCATTATGATCAAAACCCTCCAATGGATAAGGCATGTTATACTTCTCTTGAAAGGACCAACTCGCTAATAAACCATCTGTTCTTTGGTTTCTTGCAGGAATTGCTACAGGAATAATTGCCTGAACTCGCCATTAACAAGACAGGCCTTATTACACCATCAAGAAAGGTTTCTATTGCTCAATTTGCAAGTCCCCCAAGCAAATTCTAGTAATTTCGGGGTGATGACTGTAACACTTCCAATTTACATTAAAAATTAACAGATTTCTTTGGGGCCCCCTTTTTTTTTTCTCTTTGGGGAAGATCAAGCCATTCTATGGACAGACCGGGTTTTGTTCTTTCCATAGATTGTGGATTTTATTACGGGTTTAAATAATTTTCTTTCTGACTTGATCTTGATCTCCTGCGAATTGCTGAAGAGGACCAAGTGGTGCTAGATGGATTAGGAGAAATGAAAGGGAGATGCATTAAAACCTCGGTGCTTCTACTCATCAAAGGCTGTTGATAACTGAATTGAGAGGCATAGGAAGCATTCTTCAATTCTCCAATGACCAAATTGACTACAACATCTTCAGGTCTCTAGGGTTCTAACAAAACTTGCAAATGATTTTATGAGAAAATCCCTTCCATTCCACGGCTATACAGAGTCAATAACAGTATCCAAAAGACCCGGACCCATTTTGTCAGCAGCCTTGCATCTGCATATAACCATGACGGACGGGCACAAGATTAAAAGAGAAAAAAAAACATGAAAAAATTGATACGTAGATAATTCCATATTCCTTAAGTGGCACAAAACGCCTTTTTCACATAACTGGCGGTAGTGAGCATAAGCCAGTGAAGCAACAGCACTTGCTGTCCAAGAAAGGACAATGGGAATCTCCCAAGTTTCTTTGGACCGCATTTCGAATAGTAAAGCTCAGTAACAAAATCAGAAACTGATTCGCCGCAGAGTGACGATGGATGGAAAACTTTCCGAACGAAGTAAAAGGAGTAGTAGTTTTTTTTTACTCATTGTGATGTTAAAATAGAAGGTCTCTTAAATATGTTGATGGTTTTATTAGGCAGTTTTTTCTTTTGGTATGTATGTCCCACTATTTTGAGGGTTAATTGGCACATTTTCTTTTGGGGTTTTGGGTTAGTTATTTTGTCA